>LOEQ01002296.1:164089-182787 GCA_001685075.1 Bramus lutescens | reverse complement strand
GAGGAGGGGAGGAGATGGAAATTTTTAATAATAATAATAAAAAATGATAAAAAAACAACCAAAAACAAAAAAAATGTGAAAAGAAGTGAACATGTGCTTGAACATATATAAGTAATTTCAGGCAGTATGAATTTTGTATTACTAAGGAGATGATGAGGAAGAAATATCCTAGTTATATTGTATCTAACTGACAAAGAGAGACCCTTAAAAGAAATTACCTCAACAGGCTAGAAAGAAAGGACCATGGAAAAGCCAGCCAACAGATGCACACAGAATCTAAAGTCAATTTTATAATAGCTAGCATTTCTTTCCATAAAGCCCCTGAATTATGATAAAAGCAATAAATTTCTGTATTTGGAAAACCAACTCTGCTTTCTGTGTTAGTTGCCTTTTTTGCAACAAGCATTTCTTGAGCAATATTCTATTTCTACAGTGTCACTGTCAGTGTAGTACCGTCGTGCTTCTCCCTGGCAAACCTAGTGCTAAATAATTCATTGCTGCTACAAGGGGGAAATATCCAGTCCACACAGCCAATGGAAATTTCCCATCCGCATTACAGAGCAACTAGATGTGGAGATACAGAAGCCCCAGGCCTATGTGGTCACATATCTTTCAGTTGTCAGGACCTGCTACACATATTAAAATGTGCTGGACTCATTAGTCAGCATACTATTGTCTTTTTGTATTGTTTTTGCTGTTGCTATACGTTAACTGAGTTTAATGACCTGTTTCTTTTTTATAAAATGTGTTGTCTAACTAAAGAAATACAAAGGTGTCCATCCAAGCAGATAGGCTCCCAAAAAGCCAGTACATATAGTAGAATCAAAATCCAGTGTCATTATTATTGGCTTCTCAGTCCGTCCTCATTGTCAGCCACATTCAGAAAGTCTGGTTTGATGACATGCTCGTTCAGACCCAGTCCAGCTGGCCTTGGTGAGCTCCCAATAGATCAGTCCCACCTCCTCCGTGGACGGACACACCCCTCGTAATCCTGACTTCCTAGCTCATGTTCTCACTCCTTCTGCTCTTCATCTGGGCTTTGGGAGCTCAGCCCAGTGCTCCAATGTGGGTCTCTGTCTCTATCGCCAACCCTCGCCAGATGAAGGCTCTATGGTGATATGTATCAGTGTGTCTATGGGAGAAGGTCAGTTCAGGCACCCTCTCCTCTGCTGCCTATGGACCTAGTTGGGGAAATTCCCTTGGACACCTGGGAACCCCTCTAGAGCCAAGACTTGGAGCCTAGTCTATTTGGATGCACACCTTCCTAGACCTGGATGGAAGAGGGGGGCTTGGACTTGGAACAAGGCAGGGCACCCTGACTTCTCTTATGTCTGGAGAGTGAGGGGGAGGGGGGAGTGAGAGGGAAATGGGAGGTACCCTCCTCCACCTTTAAATAAATAAATAAATAAATAAATAAATAAATAAATAGGTCTAAATACGCAGCTTCCCATGATGCAGGCAAATATCTTTGATCTCAGAACAGAACACATCCAATAATAAATTGTGTTGGAATAGATACACAATTTTACAAATAAGTTTGACTACCTCCCTGCAAGCTTTCTAATTCTTGTGCTGTGCTTCTATATGAGGTCGGTTTTCATGAGCACAATTGTTTGCTCTGTGTTTTCATTGTCTAAAACCAGTCAGTCCTATACATCACCATGATAGCATCCTGAAAGTCCACCTGTTTTTTCTCAACTGACAAAAATTTATGTTGATATATATGTCTATTCCTGGGNNNTGAGTGGATAAATAAAATACCAAGCTTGAATTTTTTGTTAGAGAAGAAACTCTAGTAGGAATATATCATGGAGGAAGTCACGGAGTCTTGAGAAAGTAGGGGAGCCAGGAAGGGAGAAATGAAGAGTTATCACTGAGAGACTGCTTTGTATGTGTCCATTAGAAGATGACTGGTGAACAACTAGAGTCAGACAATTTGCAGAACATTATCGTCTGTACTGAGGTCCCTGGTTGGGTAACCTGGGATCCATTGGACAGGGCAGTCCGGCAATCCTGTCCAAGTACTTTCTAGGAAAAGTCCTATCCAGTTGTACCATTAGATTTCTGAAGTGCACCTGAGCTGCTATCACTACATTAAATTCCCCCAGGGCATTCGTGGAGTCTGAAAGCACAGAGTGATTTCCTTCACCAGCAGTGATGGACACAATTCTCAAATCCACTACCAAAAATGAAAACGGTACTCATTTTGAAGAGGATCAAACAAATAGTTCAAAACTTCTGACTCTTCCAGAAACATCTCAGACCATGATCATGTAAGTAACCCCAATAAAGGTTTGTTTCACCAAGACTGACTTAGGTGGAATCTTCTTTGCGGAGCAGCTGGTGCCTTACCTAGAATCAATGGATACTTGTCCGTTTTTACCCCCCAAACTCATACAACACAGCTTATAGAACTCAACCTCATGCTTCTCTTACTTTATATATGTTTTGAACAGTTGTCTTTGAAGACTGCTCAGAATCACGCATGTTAATTGATGCTAAATTATACATTTTTGTTATTAACAAGTAATTTGAACTGTCCATGGGGGGAAAAAAGATTTTAAAGTTCATGTGACGGGATTAAATAAAATTTGAAAATTCTCATGCATATTCTTCTTGATCTTCATAGAAATAATAAAAAAGCCTTATATTGTATCAGAATGGCCTTGACTTGGTTTATTGTTGACTGTATTTGTGTAGAAAATTGGGTATATTTACATATATCTATTGTATTTTTATTTGTGCTGACTTCATCTGCAACTTCAGATTTTACAAGCTTAGAAACAGACTTTGCTTCATCACAATGGCTATGATGTGGCAGCAAGGAAGAGGAGGAGCAGTGGAAGAGTCAGGCATGTGGCTCCAGCTATCAACATGGTCACAAGGGCACAATTATTACTTTTCTTGTCCTATCATGGATAGTAATCTTACTTTTACTGAATACCCTGATCCAGAAAACATTTTCAGGCTGAAATTTCGCTTGGATTTTCCTGAAATCTTTAAGTTGGAGCTTTGCTAGTTTAAGAGAATAATAGCATTGTGATATCAGAAAATATAATTTATTTGATACTGAGGTTTCCCTCAGTACTTAAGTGGTAAATGGAGCATCATCCTAGTGCATTTAGGCTTTCCCTATAGTTTATCTAAGTGTGCTTTTATTATTCACGAAGACTTAGGGGATTATTTATGGAATTATTGTTTTGCAATGTGCAGGTAATGCCAGGGTATTAAGAACCCTTCTCTCAGAGCTTTGCATGTGTTTACTTTCAGATAACAATGATGTGAATAATCACAGCTCAACCCTCTCTCTGCCTGAAGGTATGCAGGACAATGAATCAAACAAGGAGTAGGTAAAAGGGTATGGGCGTTTTTGCCGGTATAGTGATTTTTCAAACACCGTGAAGTTTTCCAAAATAGATGTTTACTCATAACTTCTTTTTGCCCTGTCTTTGATGCCCTTCTGAACATTATTAAACAGTATGGGTGTTGTTGTTTCCTTTTTGTTCTGTTTATCATGTTACATTTCTTTTTTGGTTACAACCCGTTTTTGTCTAGAAAAACAGTAAATTATCATGTATCTGAACACAAAATTTTATATATTCCAATTCATACTTTTCATGGCCTTTTCTTCTAGGTGAATCTTGACCTGGGAGCATAGTTCACTGGAGCAGCAATTACCTTGCATATTTGAGATCCTGAGTTCTACTCCCATACATAGGTGAATGACTCCCCGCCCATGCACATGGAGGCAGCACTCATGGGCTATTTAAAAAGAAAAAAGGAGAAGGGAGCAAGAAAGTGGAATGCAGATTATTCAGTGAAGGGATAATACAGGGGGAATAGAATGGAGATTTGCATTGGATCAAGACATATTGTATACATACATGAGGATGTCAAAGAAGAGATAAAAAAATTGTACTTCATTTCAGATAAAATTGCACACAAGCTTGTTCCCTGATTTCTGTTTTCTCCCATTCTGTGCTCTATAGAAATATGAACTAATGAAAAGGGAAAAAATGTAAGTAACAGTTTAGGTAAGAGATGACAGATGCTCAAATCAAAGAAGCAAAATGTAAATGCAGAGAAAGGGGGAATGAGAGCCAAGGAGAATAGCTTTAGGAAGATGAATAACTTATTAGATGTAAAGGTGAAATTTCACACTGTAAACACATTACAGGAAAAGTAATGAATGCAGTGTTAAGAATACTAAGCATGGTGAAAAAATTAGATTTATAATTTAGATGTGATCAGGAGCATTCTGGGTAGTATGACCATAGACTAGATTTATAATTTAGAAACCACCTATGTCATTATACTATATGGAAGAGTTAGTAGCAGGCACCTGGCAGCAAAATTATTGGAATACTTCTGTTATCCCAAGGTATTATTTGAACAATAGCCACAGTGAAAGAAGGAAAATTTGATAATTTTAAGGAATAATGGCAAGAAGAAAAAGATCAGAAACACAGAACAGGAACAGAGAAAGGAGAGACCCACGATCAAATCCTAGGAAAACCTTTAGAGAACCAAAATTTTATAGCAACCAAGTAAGGCAGTTGTCAAAACATGCACAGTGATCCCTAACAATGAAGACGTGTAGGACTGTCTGCTCAGCAGCACTGGTGGAAGCGAAACACCAGGCAAGATGATGTAAGACTGTGACTCAAAGATTTTCCGGGAATAAGGAAATGCTGAGGAGAATCGTGTCTATAAATAGGGAGAGATTGATCTAAAAAATAAATAAAAGAAACAAAACACAGCATAGGATATAGACTATCATGACACAGCATCATGTAAGTAAATATATAAACACAGAAACCATAAGCGATGGCATGGATTTGACATGAAAGAGCTGGAATACTTGATCCTAAACTGCGCACAAGGAACTGTTGAGGAGCAGAGTAAGAAACATAGGTGATATGACATGTAGGATAAATATGGGTGGGCTCCAGCACCACCTAGATGACCTGAGGACGGATCTTGTGAGTTCCAATCCAAAAGAGTGTCCTACTCATAATGCAAATGCTAATGTTTTCATCTAGAAAGAGTACTGGGCAGGAGGGAAAAGTCTTGAACACAATGCATAAATAAAAAGAGCCACTAAGACCTAAGACAAGAGGCAGATAAATAATAAAATAACAAAACCAAAACAAACCTTGGAGCCTAGCTAGAAGTTGCTGCTTTGCTGTATGCATGCATTGCTCATGTAAGGATATATATCTTCATCCATTTATCCACTCATCAACTTGTTTGCATTCCCACTAACAGTGAATGGGGTCCTTTTCCTCACATGCAGCAGCATTTGTTGTCCACTGTTTTGTTGACTTTGCCATTCTGACTAGAACAGATGGAACCTCAAAGTTATTGTATTTGCATATCCTGAATTACAAAGGATGATGAACCTTTTGAAGGCATTTCTTACCCCCTTTTGTGTCTGTCTTCTTTTGAGAACTCTCCGTTTAGAGTCATGGTACACATTTTCCTTGAATACTTTTTTCTTCTTTTTTTTTTTTTGAGTCCTTTGTAAATCCTGAATATGAATCCTTTATTTAATGTAGAGCTGGCAAAGTTATTTTTCCTCACTCTGTGAGCTTCATCTTTATTTTATTGATTATTTCCTTACTTATACAGAAGTTTCAGCTTTATAAGTACATAGTCTGGAGTAATCACCCAAACCAGGAAAGTAAAAAGTCACTATGGGGGAGAAGAACTACTCAAGAGCAAAATAGCAAGATACAAGTGATGTGAAGAGAGTAATGGAAAAAATGCGGGGAGGTTTTAACTGGGTTGAGGGAGCTCAATGCAAGGACAGCAAGGTGGAGGGAAAATAACACTGAAGATGTTTGAAAAAGCCACTAGACTCATATTATTTTTTATTTACTTAAGATTGCATATAACATAAACTTATATATGTACATAGATTATATATAATATATCATATGTTAAGAGTACTATGTGTAAGAATTATATACAACTTGGGCTGACAATGCTCCCCACCAAGAGCAATAAACTATTTAACATAAAAGCCAGGACTAGGCACTAAAATCCTCTCTTGAGTTGTTGGTCATGAAAGTCTAAGAGATGTATCCAAAACAATATAGAATGTTACTGTTGCAGGTTTATGGTTAAGTCCCTTTTGCTGAATATAGGATATAGGATTCTTAGGATACAGGATTCAGTTTAAGTGAATTTGACTCATGAGCCTTATCCCTGAAGACTAGCTTTCACAGTAGTAGATGATGACATGCAAACTGTCAAGGGGGGTGTGGTGGTTTGAAAGAAAATGGCTCCCACAAGGATGGCACTATTAGGAGATGTGGTCCTGTTGGAGTAGTTGTGGCCTCATTGGAGGAAGGGTGGCACTGTGGAGGTGGGCTTTGAGGTTTCAACATGCGCTCATGATACGGCCCAGTGTCTCAGACCACTCCCCATTGTCTATGAGTCAGGATGTAAGAACTCGCAGCTCCTTCTCCAGCACCATGTCTGCTGGCATGCTGCCTTGCTTCCCAACATGATGATAATGGACTAAACCTCTGAAATATAAGTGAGCCACTCCAATTAAATGTTTCTCTTTCTGAGAGTTGCTGTTGTCATGGTGTCTCATCACAACAATAAAAACCCTAATTGAGACAGGAGGAAGGTAACCAGTAGTCCAACCCAGTTGTGATGCAGACAAACCACAAAAAAATGACCCGGATGGCCTTAAAGGTACAACACTGGTACTCATATCTTGGGAGAAACCATAGTTGTGCAATGGGTGTATGGCTCACCCTATAAGAGGGAAGTTGTTTTATACTGGACACTGGCCTTACGGATTCTAGGGAAAAACTTTTACCATCTCCAAATTTACTAAACCACCTAAATCATAACTGCACTCTAAGTCTTTATCTTTGTATACATAGATAAGTGTATCTCTCAACCTCGATTAAGAAAGATTTTCTTTGCAACAAACAGAGACTATTACAGAAAATCAAAACCAGTCAAAAGGCAGAAAACATCTGATTGTGGGGTGCCCAGAACAAATGGATATGCCGACAACATAACTCTTGCATGTTTGGCTCAGGAACGTTGCAGATGAAAGCAGAAAGTTTGTTAAAGTGAGGGAACCAGGAAGTTTGCTATGAGATTGTGTCTCTTAGAAACCACAGGGAAGTTATATCTATGACACTCACCAATATAGCTGTTTAAAGAAGACCTGAACAATGACAACACCAATAGACATTTAAATGGAAAGAGAAAGTTTTATATGGCTCCAAAGATACACAAAGAATTACAGATGGCTAAGAAATGCTGTGAGTGAGAGAACTGGTCATCCCCAGGAAGAGCTAGGCACCAATCAGAATTGGTTATCCGAATCTAGTAAGCTCTGAAATGACATACACACAAGCAACACTAAATGGACTTAGCTGTGTGTATTGAGATATCTATGCACTTACACACATGTACAAAAGTACCAAAGAAAAAGAGGCCATGAATTGGAAAGCAAGGAAGGGAAGGAAGCTTGTACAAGCAGCTGGAGTGAGGAAACAAAGGGAGAAATGGTGCGATTACACTTTAATTATAAAATTTATTTTAAAATAAAGCCTTGAATAATAAAACCTGGTAGTTTTTGCAACATGCTTCCGCAGAAACAGAATGCTGTTTGGTGGCAAATGCTGCCTGCATCAGAATGCCTCAGGCAGAGAGGTGTTAGTGCTCTGCAGGCAATGGAGAAGACCAAATAAAACCATCTGTCAGAAGCACAGCTAAGTCACAACGACAATTTGTGATTGAATGTACTCGGCAGACTATCCAAGGCTTTCTGTTCATCAAGGTATTTCATTTAAAGTACCATTAAAGTGAAATTAAGTTGCTATTAACCTTGTCTATTCAAATGATGCCACTGAACGAGTAAACATGCTACCCTGGCATGCAGTGAGACGACATGATGAATTGATACGTGTAGCACGGGGGTGGATGGAGGCTCTCTAATGAGTGATTACCCGTGGCATAAGTGTATCAATTGTGTTTGCACATGTCAAATGCAGCTGGCATGGACGGACTTGAAGAAATCAATCTTGGAACTTGCCAGGGCATGAGCCCCTCACTTTCACAGACACTAAATCATAAACTTCATGTTTCTAAGGAATACGGAGAGTTTGGGGGGCACTAACCTCTGCCAGATACTATATACTGGTTGGCTTGGCGATATTTCCTGTCCACTCCAAAGGCAAACATGTACGAGATTTGTGTTTTATACAGGACAACCAGTGAACTGTCAATGACAAACACAACAATCTCCATGTATGCATGATGAAGCCATTTCTAGTTTGCCTTTCTTATCATTAGAAAAGGGTATTTGAAATGTGTGCTTGATAGTTTCACATCAGCTTGACACAAGCTAAAGTCATCAGAGAGGAGGGAACCAGATGAGAAACTGCATCCGTAACACCCAGCTGTAGGGCATTTTTTTAACTAATGATTGATGTGGGAAGGTCCAGCCCACTGTGGGGGGTGCCATCACTGTGCTGGTGGTCCTAGGTGCTGTAAGGCAGCAGACTGAGCAATCCATGGGAAGCAAGCCTATAAAGTACATTTTTTCATGGTCTCTGCGTCAGCTGCTGACTCCAGGTTCCTGCCCTGTTTGAGTGCCTGTCCTGACTTGTTTCAGTGATGAACAGTGATGTGGAAGCATCAGCCAAATAGACCCTTTTCTCTGCAAGTTGCTTTGGTCCTAGTGTTTCATCCCAGCAATAGTGACCCTAACTAATACAAGGTGGATAATCTCTCCTGTCTCTTATTCCATTTTTAGAATAAAAAAAATCGTTCATTTATCTCTTTCTCCACTTTGGGTTTATGACTTAGTAAGAGTTGAGGAGAAAAGATGGTTATTTTTGTAAGACTTTCCAGAGGAATTAGAACTATGTACATACACACAGATATACACGTAAACACTTACACACATACACATATACACACATATGTGTATATGGGACAGTCCACAGAAATCAAATATACCCTTGAGTCTGGACTGTCCCATTTGAAATCTTTGCTTGCATGATGAAGAAGCTCTTCTAGTCTGCTTTCTTATGAGATTAAGATGAACTCAAGATTGGATGAGAACCTAGGGAATTTGATATACATGAAGCAAATTCCATATAGTCCAAAGGAAAAAAATCTAAAAACAGTGTTGGACCAAGGACTGATTTTAACAAAAGAAATGCTACTAACCCTATTTAAGGAACTTGGCATGTCATATTTTTGTCAACAAGACATGGCCTTGATGTTTGAAGAACAGCTTGTGGATCCTGGGTTAGAACCAGAGACAATGTGTTTGCCAATACTTGCCTAGATAATAAAAGCCAGGCTCTAATAATCTTCAGGGCCCATGATGTAATATTACTGTGACATAGTGGAACGCTTAAGAGGTAGGATTTCATGGGAGATCTTTAGGTCACTGGGGATAACGCCTTGAAAAGAACTGTGGTATCCCAGGCTTGTTCTCTTCTTCTCTTTACTCCCTGACCATGCACTTAAAAGTCTGCTCTATCAATATGTGTGTATGTATGTATGTAATTGTGTGCTCCCTTGCCATAGACCCAAAAGAGACAGGGTCATTAGTTATGAACTGGAACCTCCATTACTATGAGCCAAATTAAACCCTTTCTCTATAAAATGGCATTCTTGGTCATGTGGTGTAATGACAGGAAGCTGACTGATACAGTAGACATGGTCTTCTGTACTTGCTTTAAAGGGAAAGAGATAGTGATACTATCTAGATCAGCTTGACAGAGCCTTGAGCAGCTGTTCATTTCTACTGATATTTATCCTACACAGGAAAACAAAGCTAGTTCAGGGACACATGGATTTGTAGTAGCAACAGTGTGTCTTCTGCTTCATTGCTTTTATCTCATCCATCTCCAGAAAAAATAAACGTGATCCTTTTATCAATTTAACCACAGCAGCAATTTGAACAAGTATTTACCGAGGATTGGAAGTATTTTATCAAATGAGCTTCTTCTCATCATTCCTTTTCTGCACATTGTGTGATACAATTTCTTAAATTTAAAAAAAAAAGTATCCACTGAGTGGAAGCTCTTCTGTGTTTACATGGAATGTGCTTCCCCATGAGGAGATTGCCATGGGAAGATGAGGCTGCACAGGACATCAGGGCTCTGATATGCTTGCAGGGGGTCAGAGCTTACCTCTACTCATGCAGAATGTCACTGTGCAAGTGTCTGGGTAAGCTAGCATGTGATGGTGAGGGAGGGTCATGGATTATTTAGGAAGGAATTTAGTTAGGTCATATGGGTCTGCAACAGAAGGAGTCCTGACTCTAGACTCCTCTCCTTTTAGCGTTTTCAGCTGTCATGAGGCACACAACCATTCTCTGTGTGTTACCATGACATTTCAAGGGAACAAGGCCAAAGGACGGTGGGAGAGAATGAAGTTTTCCTCTTTCATGGCTGATATTCTCAGGGATTTCATGACAATTACAGGAAGATAATGCAACCTTGATGGCTGAAGTCTAATTTCAAAATGTGATTTTGCAGTTGTTATTTTTTTCAATATTGTTATCTTTTCAATATTCACTTTTAAATGGGGAGGAATGACTGGCCATAGAGTGGACAGTATATCAGGAGTGGTACTGTGTCTAAGAGGCAGGGATCATATTCAATTCAACTTTTAGAATCATAACTTTTAGATATGGGCATTCTAAAATAAATTACATTCAATGTGTCTTCTCTTTACACCCTGAAAGACTATCTGTTTTAAATATATCTAAAGCGAAATTGAAGTTCTTCATTAAGGAAAGAGAATCCAGCAAAAGGGTACTTTACTGAATATCTAAGGACATAAAAATGATCATATTTCTGGAGGACAGTTTCCTGTAGCATTCTCTTTAATAGGCCAAAAAAAGAAGAAAAAATAGATAAAATTCACTAATTCACTTGTTCAACTAGCTGAAGGTATATGAATAATGATTTTATTATTAAACAGTACAACGTGGGTAACTGAGTTTTATACACTCAGAATTTCTCTCTTCTCTGTCATCTTAACAAATTTCATTGATATCTAAAGATGATAGATAAATGGTAGCTGCTATCTTAATAAAGAATTATTACTGTGCATTAGCTTAAGATATATTTTCATAGTTCTAAGTTGTTCCTGGGTGAATCAAACCTTTATACTTCAATTTTTATATCAATAAAGTAACAAGATTTATTTTTTGAGAAGAAAATTATGCGAATACATCACATGGCTTCATTTTCCCTTTGGTCCATGTGTGCCCATAGTTAAGGTAGGATTAGTTTAATTCTTATTGTCTGCTTACTAGAACAGCTGTAGGCAGACAATAAAATGTGTCTGTCTCGCTGTATATTTTCTTAGTGTTTTAAGGCAGGTATAAAACGTCTATATTACTAAGGCTGGACTTGATCCCCTGATCCTTCAATGTCCACTTCCTAAGTATTGGGACTGCAGGTGTGTACCACTATACACAGAAACTGCAGGTCATTTTGAAAGTGAAATGATTACTGAAACCTTAAGGCTTCCAGGCAGTACTAGGTTATCTTGTATTTATTGTTGAGTGAGCTCTAAAATAACTGTGAAGTCTGAATATAGAGGAAAAATGGAAATCAAGAATCTACACTGATATTAACATTCCAGAGAGTTGTAGGGGTAGTGATCCATCAAGAAGTTCTGATTCCCCTTTCCTTTACCCTTGGGCAGGAATAACACCAGCAATATATTCTCATTAAATAATGATATATTGCACAAGTAAAATGTTCATTGTAGAACATTTTAAAAATGCATTGAATCATTAAGAAAAAATATCCTTTATAATTCTTTGCCCTCCTGACAGCTCATGTTAACTTCCTGCTTTCTTATGTGTTTTCCAGTATTTTCCTCTAAATTGTTTTGACACAATCCTAAAAAACAAACAAACAAACAAAAAACTGTGGCATTCTCAATTCTACATTATTTTAAATAATTCAGCCCATTTCATTAAAATTATTAGGATAGCATTTCTTGTGCCACTGAAAATCACATAATACAGTGCTGACTCTCAAAGAAAGAGAAAGGTTATTTGGGATAATGCTTCAGGAAGTAACGAGTTTTGAGATGAGGGTGTGTGCGTGTGGGATTTGCTCTGTGTGGGTATAGATACTGTATTCCTATTAGGTACCAGGTGAAAGTTAACTTAAAAGTAGATTTTTGGTCTATAATAGGCTGTCATCTTTACGTGATGTTTTAATAAACAAATATTTTGTAGTAATTCAGCTATAGTTATGTAATAATAGCTCATCTACATTTCATCTGCATCCCACCTTTAATATCCGTTCTACATGTGATTTCCTGTTTTCTCACTTGAACAGCTCCACCTTTCCCATGTTAAATTTTAAGCTATAAAGAAATAAGATGCCATTTTTCCTTATAAGCAAACACACTAAGCATTTGTTCTAAAATAGTATATGGGCCATTAATATTAACTTCATATCCACATCACTTTCAGTTCCAGTACCTGTTTTGACAGTCATTTGTATAGTAACTGTCCTATTTAAATCCTGAACTCAATTAAGTCAGTGAAGTTTAGGTCAATCTGAGGACCCATTGCTTCCATGGCTTTCCTTTGTCTCCCCATCCTCATTCTCCTACCCACCTACTCACTTATTCCTGCCTGACTTCTTATCTACAGTCTCTGTCATTTCCTTTCTCTTCCTAATTACACATTTTAATCATTTGAAATCAAATGTTTGAATTTATTGAGGCATGCCAGACACTCCTTGCCCATTCATGGTATCTACGTTTTCCACAGCAACCACAAGGCATGTGACTACTTCAACAGCTTCCGGAGATCACTTTAGTCTAGAAATGAACATACCAGAACTCCAATGTGTTGTTGTTTTTTATCTTATGCTTGGCTCTTTGTCTCTTTTAGGGGCCTGCCACTCAGCTCCCAAATAAATTACATGTGGAGGCTTATTCTTAATTATAAATATCGAGCCTTAGCTTGGCTTATTTCTAGATTTCTAGCCAGGTATTTAACAAAAATTATCCCATCTACATTTTGCCTCTGGGTTTTTTTTTTCCTTTTCTTCTGTATATCTTCCTTTAACTCCATGGCTGGCTGGGTGGCTGGGTGGCTGGCTCCTACATCCTCCTCTCCTTGTTCTCCTGCTCCTTGATCTCTCTTGTTTCCCCAGATTTCCCCGCCCCCTCTTTTATTCTCTCTGCTTTCCAGGACTTCTGTTTTAGACAGGTAAAGTAACACAGCCTCACAGAGTTAAACAAATGCAATATAAAAGTTGCAGTGTATCTTTGCATCATTAAACAAATGTTCCGCAGCATAAACAAATATAAAACACCTTAAAATAGTGTTCCACAGCACCAATGTCTCTGGGATAAACAAAGTATAGATGTAACAAGCACAGAGCTGAAACATTCAGCATCTTCGTGTTTTTGTCAGTTTGTGCGATTAACAACAGGAACAAAAAACCTTATGGTTTGGGCAACATCAGTCCATTGTTTGTAAAGTATTCATGAAGGAGAATTTGAATCATCTGCTTCCATGATATGATTTCAGCTGCCTACAGCTCTCCAAACTCAGTTTGACCTCTTTTGCTACCTTTGACATTGATATATTCTTCAGATTGTAGCTATAGGCCCTATGTTTGAATCCGAGATTAAAGTTGGAAATAACAGACACCATAATGCCTTTGCCCGTAAGTTGATGGGCTGGTCTTTCAGTCCTCCATGTAACTAATCAGAGTAGCCACTGAAGGGTCCATTTTGAAAATAAAATCTTCGAGACCCTGAGGAAGCAAATACAGAAGGTTGAGAGAAAAGGGAGCCCGACACTAAAGATTGCTCCTGAACAATGGAAGGACATCAGAAAGAGGTGCTAACAAGGGCCAAAAGCACTTCGCATTTGATAAGGGCTTGTCTAATACCTGCAACCAGAAATAACAAAATCCTCCTTTCACCTCCTCCTCCTGGGATGAGCTGAGATAGCGGTCTGGTTGATTTCCAGGACTCTTTCGAGCTGTTCTCCTAACGCCAGCTGGCTTTTATCTCTCTGCCTCGCCTCCAATACAGTCAGACACATTTTCCTTTCTCTGTGCTAAATGTTAATGTTCTTTATCTCTTGTGATTTTATTGTCTTTTCATCACGATTAACTGTTTGCAAATGTAATGAATTTCGGGTGGGTTGTCTCTTACTTTTCCCTTCTTTCACAGCTTTGTTCCTACGTGGACGACCCCCGGTTATTGGGAATAAAAGGAGACCTGGATATTTAGGACTGTAATGTCAATAAGAAAATATGCTCTACCCGATTCGTCTATAAAGCCAGAGAAGGAGTGGAGAGAGAGCACAGCCATACAGCAGGTCTGATAAGTAGGTGCTTTGCCTTTCAGCTACAGGGGCGGGCTTCTTTTCTCTAGCTAATTTCTACTTAGAAACAAAAGGGTTTTCAGAGAGTGAGGAAAGGGGGCAGCGAATGATGCTGCAATTTGCATTTTTTGCTCACATATTATTCATGTTCCATTGACTTGAGAAAGGTTCTCTATTTTTCTCGTTACAAATGGAAGCACCTGTTTAAAAATACTTGAATCAATTTTTATTCACAATTACTATTTTTCTCAAACTTGCCTGCAATAGTCAAAGGGATAAATGTTAAAACCTACTTAGTTTTTTTTTTTAGACTCTGTACTAAATAAGTTCAGAGTGTGGCATATTAAGAAAGAACATTATTTCAAGGACCCAAGGGAGTAAATTCTAATGCAAGCTCTGTCATTAACTGTGTGTTATTAAGCAAATCGTTTAAACTCCTTTGTCTCTATTTCTTTTCCTTTAAAATTTGGGTTTTGTATTGGACAACTTGAAATTTCCCTCCCAGATTTGGTTTCTTCCTTTCTTGTCTTTCTCTCTATGCTTCCTTGTAGTATCTTTCCTTTTCTTTCTTTTAAAATCTCTTTCCTTCCTCCCTTTTCCTTCCTTCTCCTCTTTTTCTTCTCACTCTCTTGGTTTTCTCTGAGCTACACTCTCCAGGAAGCTGAGGTAAGAAGATTGCTCTGTTTCTCCAGATAGACAAGCCTTGCAAAAGCCCCAGCCATCAACCTACCTTGTGGGCATTATTTATACTTTTACTGAATGGAAAGATTTGGAATAGAGGATTCCTGATTTCTCTAGCAATTCTAAATAAATTTCTGGCATTAGCTTGCCTATCACTGTGATTGAAAAAATTCCTTTTCCCATCCATGCCCCATCCTGTCATGGACAGTATATTCTCTTTTATGGGAATATATAGCCCTTCCAGCTGCATTCTCCTAACAGACAGCAAGAGAGCTCTGATTATGAGCAACCTTTAGAAAAGATTATGCATTTAAAAAATGAGGAGGCTGGAGAGATGGCTCGGTGTTTAAGAGTATTCACTGCCTTTGAAGAGGTCTGGGGTTCAGTTCCCAAAACCCTCATGCTAGCTAGCAATCTCCAGCATGAGGGGGTATAATGCCCTCTTTGGTGTCCATGGGTATAAGTCACGTACAAGGTGCACACATACACATGCAAGCATAACCTTCATGCATGTAAAAAAATAAAAATACAAGTAAAAGTCAGATGGAGTAGAAATAAAATTAGACTCTCCCTTATTCCTTCTCCCTGTCTCTCACTCTCCCCATCTCCCCCTCCCAACAGTACTGTGAATTGAACTCAGCACTTCATCCATGGCAGATAAGCATCCAACCACTGAGCTGTATCTCAATCCTCAGACTCCTTGAAGACATGACAGCAGTTCGATTGTTTGCATCTCTTCCTGAAAACTTCAGAGTTAGATACTGAGAAACCATCACAGGAAGTCAAGAGATGCCAGGATGAAAGGGACAGGTGCATTGACACGTTGAAAACAATGTATTTTAGACTGATAGGATTGTTGCTGTAAAATATTCCATGTGTCCTCAGCTCTGAGGAGAGTTGCTATGGTTTGTTAAGTATCCGGTTATTGTTTTCATTTGACTTTTGCCTCTTTCTTCCTTTTCTTCCTTGATTAGCTTTCATTTTTTTCCATGTCTTGCTCTGGCCTTACAAAAGGAATCAGGCAGACTTGCCTGGATTGGGCGTGTTGCTCTTTCCTCTGCTGGGGATCACCTACTGAACCCCAGTCGGCTCCCTCTGCCTCTCCCCCACTCCTGTTTCTCTTCCTTACTCAGCTCGCCCACCACCACCTTCTAAACGCCATCATCCACAGCTTCAGCTGAGATGCCTTCTGGTGGGTCAGCACAGCACTCTGTCCTTACCTTTGTTCAGTATGGCTTATCACACACCTAGCATGAGAGCTTCATTTGTAAGAATCCGTAAGTCACGTTTCCATTTTTAACTTGTCTCTGGGATCCAATTACTGTGAGTGCTGACAAAACAAAGAATTTTGTTGACAAGCCTTCGTGGCGGGTGTCCCCCTCACCCATTTTCTCCTCAATGAGGGACACCGTATCCCACAGTGTCTGCACAATGTCCATGTTTGCTACTTTCTACACTTCTAATGGCATAAATAAGTAAGTAAGTAAATAAATAAATATCTTCCATTCCCTTGAAGCTTAAGTTCTTGCTCAACCTTTTTTACCTTTTTGCTATCTGGCTTACAGGCTTTAAGGACAGGAGAGATGCTGCTGATCCACCTGTTCTCACTGCCTCAGAGATGCTTTCCTGGCACCTAGTTGTCCTTAACAATTAAATGCACACTATTGCTCTTTTTCTAAGACAGTAATAGCCTCTCTTCCACTACGTTAAACTAATCTTCATTTTCTGTACAAATGCACAAGTCCCCTCACCCCAGAAGACAGCCATGTGATTCTTCACATGGTTATATTTACATCCTTTTTATTCTGCCTGATAACCATTCTACATTGTGCTGTGTATAGGAAAATAAGTCATTATAGGTGGGGAGAATATCTCTGACTGTCCAGACCACTGGTACTCTAGAGGACTGTATGGAAGACAGACTGGAACTCATGGCCATGATCGTGAGTTAAAACAGGAATGAGTGATCTCAGGGATTTCAGGTGTATATTGTGTACATGATGTGATAAAATGTGGATTTTTATCATTTATTGCTGAGTTTTCATTTTAAAATGGCTCACTTTTTTTTTATTCAGTGATGGCTCAGATATCTTCTCACGTCTAATTTTGCTGCACTAAATCCTGCAGCTAGAAAAAAAAATTCAGAATTGCTGCTGGATAATTTCTGCTAACTCAAGTCATGAAGGATTGAATAATGAATTCAGTTCCAAGTACTGCAATATTGTCTAATAAAATGTACCTGTAACATACATGAAAATAGTTTTGATAAGATATACATTGCATGGGCACCTTGACATGGCAAGTGAAGAAAAGGTACATATTTGCAAGGATTGTAATGACTGGGTGTATATACCATACATTTTTACATATATGCTAATTATCATGGTATGAATAGCTGATAATTAATTTCAAGGTATTTTGCAGATGTTAAATCTCTGAAAACATGCGATCATTTTAAGTATTTAAAAACTCAATAGCTAACGGCATAGAGGAAAATAACACATTCCAATTGTGATTACTTTAGTAAATGAATAAGAAATATATTTTCTAGGGAGCACTAAAGAGAGTGTGGCTTTGTTGTATCTAATTAGATAGTTACTGAGAATATAAGAATCTAATGAGAAACTGCTTTTAATCCACAAATATGGGAACCTTACTGGTTATGAAAGCACTGTATCTGTCAAAAAAAAGAGGCAAGTTGTGTTGTCTGTATGCAATGGCAAAATAACATAGTACTAAAATTTATGAAATATCCATGGTGTCGAATTAAATATAATTTATTCACTGACTATGCAAAATTATTAATAAATGCATTTAATATTTTATTTGATCTATTGGAGTCTTTTAGGCTTATCTAGTTATAAGAATGCATAAAGAAAAGAAACATCTGTTTATTGAGCATTGTGTGTGTGGTATGTATATGTAAGTGTGTGTGCATGTGCATTGATATTAAGATGTGTGCAGATACTTACGCATGTGGAAGCCATACGTCCAAAGTGGATATCGTCTTTAATCGTTCTATGCTTTAATTGAAGCTTATTAGTTCAGCTAGCCAGGTTTACCAATGTGCTTCAGGATCTCCCTGTCCCTGTCTCCCAAGCACTGAAGTTGAAGATCAGTACTTCTCTAGGTGATTTTGAATTGGTGCTAGAGATCCAAACACAGTTCTTCATGCTTATGCACCAAGAATGTTACTAACTGGGCTATTTCTCCAACATGATAGAGTACATCTTATACCCAATATTGTCACATAGTAAGTGATTTGTATATGTATTATCTTCCTATTCATCTATTCATCCATCTCTCCACATTTCTTATCTACATTCTTTCATACCTGGGAGTCAGGTGCTACGTTCCTAGTGCTACAAAGGGAGACACTGCAAAGAGAAACCAAAAACATTACAGGTCATCAAACCAAATAAAGAACTTGAATGACACTGGGTGTTGGTGACGTATGCCTTTAATCCCAGCAGTCAGGAGGCAGAGGCAGGCATATCTCTTTGAGTCTGAGACCAGCCTTGTCTACAAGAGCTAGTTCCAAGGATAGGCTCCAAAGCTAGAGAGAAACCCTGTCTCAAAAACTAAAGACAAATAAAGAAAGGAAGGAAGGAAGGAAGGAAGGAAGGAAGGAAGGAAGGAAGGA
>LOEQ01002296.1:129364-160400 GCA_001685075.1 Bramus lutescens | reverse complement strand
TCATCTCAGTGGGTGAGTGCGCCCCTTGCGGTCCTGACTTCCTTGCTCATGATCCATTTGTTCTTATAGTATTTTCTCCTCCTTTTCTACAATGATCCCAGAGCCTCGGGTACAGGAGCTGTGCTGTAATATCTTAGTTGGGACTAGGTTCCTCAACTTAGGGGTGTGTTTGTCTCAACAATTGAATAAAAAGAGGCCATCAATTTAAAAGGTGGTATATGGGAGCATTAGGAGGGGAAAAGAAAAGGAGGAATAATATAAATAAATCCTCAAAAAATGAATGGTATCTTAAAAATGTTGAAAATCTTCACAAGTTTAGCACTTAAATATCAAGTAGTGTTTAAGTACATTGGTGTGCAATTGATATGTGCGTATGTATTTTTATTTATATGTAAGAATGGTATAAATAAATATAATTATTCTATTTAATATAGAAGATCCATGGAAAACAAATATTAGCTTAGCCTATCCTTCTGCATTTCATCCTAATACCTACTTGTGTAGGTATGCAAGCTTATGTATTGAAAAAGAGACTGCATTCTCTTATTTCCCAAGAGAAAAAAATTGCCAAAAAATATTGTCAAGGAGAATTGCCTGTCACATACCATGAAAAGTGTTAGTTACTTAGAGTAGGATGATACATTTAATTTATTGTCAGAGATAATATCAAATCTGGATTTAGCAAATAAATTATAGGCTATAATATACCTTTGTTAAAGAAAATTTATTTTTAAAAAAGATATTAAAATATGCATTTGGATTTTCCATGGTTTCCACATCTTTCTCCGGCTTCCTAATAATTGGCTGGGCCTTCCAACAGTGTGCTGTTTATTTCGTCTGCACCTGTGATATGTCTGTGGTGTTGCAGTCACACTGGGAAGAGAGCAGGCTCTCTTAAAGTGATTACGGAGTAACAAGGGATCTTTAGCAGGTTAAGGCAATTACTTAGTTTTCCTACTTGTGACAGATTTTCTTTGTCTCAAAACATAACCCTCCATGCAAAAGGGAAGCACATGTTTATTTGTTTTCCAGCTAGAGCAAGTGACTCATTTTTCCCACTCTCCCTCCTAACCACCAGACAGGCACACACCCAGTCCTTACCACCCTTCCTTCAGAGACCCACGCAGCACACCAATTACTATTTTTCAACTGCTTACAGTTTACAATATCAGAGCATTTCCAGCATACATTGTTTGAAAGCCTTGATTATTTGTGATAGCTCTGTATTTAGAGAACCAGAACAAAACACACACACAAAAGAGAATTTCCAAGGATGAGCAATTGACATTTCCTCAACCATATTTATTATTGCTCTTTTCATAACAGGCAGACACTGGAAACAGCCTAAATGTCCCTCAACTGACAAATGGATAAAGAAAATATGATGCATTTATAAAATAGACTATTAACCAGCCATTAAAAATGAAACAGTAAAATCTGCAGGTAATTGGATGAACTAGAAAAGAATCATCATGAGTGAGGTATCTCAGGTCCAGAAAGACAAATATGATATATATTTGCTCATATGTAGATATCAGCTATGGAGTCAATGATAAGCAAACCATAATCTATAGAACCACAGAGGTTTGGTATAGAGTAAGAGACTGGTGTGGGCCAGATAATTCTCCATGGGAAACAGAATAGTAAAGGATGGCTGGTGGAGAAGCTAGAACTGAAGGGTCAAGTGTGTATGAGGAAAGGAGAGGTGGACAAGGGAGCACAGATAGATACAATTAAATTAAGAGTCATTTAGGAGGCAAAATGGAAACCTAATACAGTAGAAGTGTACTAAAATATACATTTATATGAAGGTAATCTAAATAAAGTCACCAAGCAATGGGGAAGACAGAGCCCCAACTGGCCATATATTGTTATCAAATGAAACTTCTAGAACCTGGATTAGATTACATCTAATTGAGCCAAAGGAGTCCCATAAGAATCCCTATACAATCTAGACTGTTGCCAAGACTCTAAGTTTCTCTACACAAACTGATGGCAAGGCCCTACTGCTGAAGAGAATACCTACACAGCCCACTGAACATAAAAGTCACACTGGTGCCTACACAGAGCCTTCACCCATACTTTCTTGTATTTTGATAGAGGAAAGTACTCTGTGAGCTACCAAATCAGCCACAAACCCTTTGATCTATAATGATGTCCTGCCTGCAAGATATGCGGGGGTAATGGTAGCATAAAAACTGTGAGAACAACCAACAAATATCTGCTTTGACTTAAGGCTCACTCCACAGGATGGAACCCATACCTGACTTTGCTTGGGTGACAAAAACCTAAGAATGAGCTCAGTGACCTAGGGCAAAACCAAATACTACTAGTCTAGTCTTAAAAAAAAAAAAACTACTGGAAAAGTAGCAATTGAATGACTCTTGATGATAATCTGCTCTACTCAGAGCTCTGGGCCTTCATCAACCGTAATCAGAAAAGCTTGCCCCTGCACCAAATGGGAACAAATACAGAGACCCACAGCCATATACTAAGCAGTGACTGAGAGAACTTGGAATATTTAACCCTAAACAAATCACTCCCCTCACATTCAGGGATTCCTGGAGAGGAAGAGACAGGACTAATATAAGAATCGGAGGGGATGCTGGGCATCAAGAAAGCAAAACCCTTTAATTTACCATGATCAAAACTCACAGGGGCTGAGGCAGCATGGGCAGTACCTGCACAGGTCTACACCAGGCCCTCTGTATATATGTTATGGCGTCTATTTATAGAGTTTTTATGGGATTCCTGAGTGTGCCAATGAGTGGGTCTTTTTTTCTTGTGCCTTCTCTTGGAATACTTATGTTTGTTTTGTTTTGTGCAATTCTGCTGTGTTAATTTTTATCTTTATATTATGCTTATTCCTTAGAAATATATTTTCTAATGAAAGGCAGAAAGGAGGTGGATCCAGATGGGAGGAACTAGGAGGAGAAGACGGAGCAGAAACCATAATCAGGGTATATTATGTGAGGTTAAAAAAATCTATTTTTAATTAAAGGAATAAGATAAATAATAAAAATTAAAATTCTACCAATTATCTCATAGTCCCAGAAATTTCTAGTAGAAAGTAACAATTGGTTTTCAATGGAAATTTGTTGTTTCTGTTCTGGTCTGCTAAAGGTACTTGCCTGTATGAGTGATACTTAGAATTTAAAAGACAAATAGATGAACAAGTGTGTAAATGAAAATGATAATGTAAACAAAGAAAAAGGGGCAAAAAAGAGGGGGGCTGTAAATCAGCCATAAAATTACAATGAATGTGAAGGTAGATTAAAAATTCAGTATTGGATCTTCTCTAACTTGGGTTGTCAAACAATTACTTTTCCTCCTCATTTACAGTAGCAGTGGCAGAGATTGGTGACAAACAATGCCCTTCATCCTTACTCATGGGTTTATGAGAGGGCTGCAAGTGAGCTCCTGGGCCTAAAAGGATAGGTGTGAAAACAACTTGCTTCCTAATGTCAGTTACATGTGATCCAGCACAGCTCATAGTTCTGTAACTTCTTGAAACTGGGAGAAGTTATGTAACAAGATGCTATAAGAGTCTGTTAAGAGTTCTCAAGATTTATTTAGGTATGAAATATGGCTAAACACTCACTGATATAGAATGATGCAGATGCAGATGCTAATCCAGCTGCCTTTGTCCAGTAATTCTGTCCATGAGTGAAGAACAAGCCTCCTTCTCTGCTCCGACCACCCAAGAGAGTACTGGAGCAAGGAAGTACGGATTACAAAAAACTATATACAAGAAGAATAGCTTTCAAGCATTATATAGAAGAAATAAAAGATAAAAACATAAGCAAAGATGAAGCTACAACCAACAAGAACAACATCAAGCAAGAAAAACATTCTAAATATCCAGACCATAGGTAATTGGAAAATAACAGAGATTATCCCAATAGCTGTCCCATATACTAAAGATTTTAAGTCTTGTACCTAATATGCCCTAGCTATGATATGAAAGGATTATAACTGTGACTATCTAGTCTTCAATCCCATCAAAGACCTGAGAAGGAAAATATTACCTGAGTAAGCAGAAATTGCAAGCAAATGACTTTCCAATTTGCAAGAAATGACAGAAACATCTGGCTGCCTGGACAGTCACTCAAAGTCTCTCTAAAACAATGGAGCAACCAACTTTGGCTATAGGCCCGTATTATCTGACAGACCATTTACAAAAGCAGGAGAATTTGAAATACTGCCCTTCCCTGTCTTGAAAAAATTCAATGGTCACTTTTCCTTGTATCCTGCTTGTTCTGATTGAACAGTATACATACTGTCAACATTCAATGCAAGGGCAGTTCTTTGCCCAGTAATCCAGTTTTGCCAAGAAGAAAACAAATTACATATAGAGTGTCTTTGTTACCCATACATCATTTTCTCATGAGTAGATCACTGCTGCCATTGATGGAGCGGTCACGTCTCATGTTGACAGAATTCTAAGTTATTAAAACATTTAAATGTCATATTTTGTAGGTATTTGAAGTGTTTAAAAATCACCTAGCTATATGGAATACATCATTGTGCAGCTAGAAAACCTAACTAATATAATTATAAATATAAGAAACATGAGTGACTATAAACCTATAGTTCTTAGTAGCCTATATAACTTAAAGACTAAAGTTTTATATTACAAAAATAAACCATCTTTAAACAAATATATAGCATGTGGACAATGACGTTGAAATTGTTATAATATACAAAAACATCTTAATCAGAGGTAAAAATTTATAGAGGCAATATGACAAAAATATCCTTAATTTTTATCAATATACAAAATGCCATTAACAGAAGTAAAAACATATATACAATATGGCAAAAATAATTTTTTATTTGTATCAATATACAAAAGTTATGTAAACATAAATAGAAACATATACATATAACAGATGTAATTTTGAATTTGTATCAATATACATATGATCTTATACAGGAACACAAAAATAATTTTATATATGTGTCAGCATACAACAATCTACACCAATGTAAATTATCTAAAACTAATATTTGCTAAAATAGTTAGCAAGTAGATACCCTAATCTACCTTATTATCCTATTCTGCCTATTTCCTCTTTTAAGACTTTTGGGTCTTAGGTAAAATGTTTTAGTATCTGATGACTAGTGGTTTAAAAGTCAGGGTGCTGATTAATATTTTGTCATATTGTCACCATGATCATCTGGGAAGAAGGAATCTCAAGTGAAAAAATGTGGCTATCATTTTTGTCATGTAAGTCTATAGGATATTTTCTTGATTAATGATTGACATGAAAAGGCCTAGCCTACTGTAAGTAGTGTCATCCCTAAACAGGTGCCTTGGGTTGTATGAAAATGATAAGTAACCCATGGGAAGCAAGCCAGTAAGCAGTATTCTTCCTTGGTCTCTGCTTCAGTTTCTAACTCCAGGTTCCTGCCTTGAGTTCCTGCCCTGAATTCTCTTAGTACTGGAGTATAATGCAATCTGAAATAAATCCTTTTCTCCCCAGGTTTACTGTAGCCGTACCATTTTATCAAAGCAGTCGAAAGCAAACTGTGACTGTAAGATTTTGTGTCTTACATTATGCAGCAATCTGTGCATTACTTTGTATATTTTTCAGATGCCCAAAATTCATACACTTCAACCAAGTAACTGTGATCTTTTCATTTCCATCTTAAAAATATGAAAGGTTGCAAAAGGTGAGGGAAAGAAAACAAAATCAACAAGCCCCAGTTCCACTAAAATAATATGCATAAGTCTAGAGAAAACTCTGTTTTCTATTCACTTCACCACTGTCATTTTCTTTGACAACTTTCCATAACTACACCCAATACCTAGTTAATTAACTCACAAAGAGAAACAGCTCGTTTTGCCCATAGGTTTGGGTATTCCTGAGCAAGGTAGGCAGGTCTCAGGGCTTTTAAGCCTATAGTGAAGTTGCTTGTCAGTGGAAGAGGTGTAGCAAAAACTGCTTAAATAAATAGGAAGTTAAATGAGTGAAGGTATGCCATGCGGTGGTGGCACACGCCATTCATCCCAGCACTGAGGAGGCAGAGGCTTGCAGAGCTCTGTGAGTTCGAGGCTATCCTGGTCCCCAGGGTGAGTTCCAGGACAGCCAGGACTATATAGAGAAACTCTGTCCTGAAAAAATAGAAAAAGAAAAGAAAACGAGTAAGAGTGGACCAGGATCCCATGGGCCACCAGCAATATGTCTCCAATAACCAAAATACCTCTACTAGGCTCTGACTTTCACAGGACCCACCACATCCCACTGACATCTCTCAGGAGATTGCAACCTTTACCACAGGGATGTTTCATTGAAACTTATGATCTTAACTATACTAATACTAAGTCAGAATTCATCTATTATTAGGCACACAACATACTTAAATGGTTGAATAACTTCTTGGACAGATAATTCATATTGTGTCTATGTATTTTTTAAAAAGTAAAAGGTCTCAACAATACTTGTAGGATGTAGGGTCCTCATTTGTTCATCCATTTGAGACATGGTAGATGTGTACGCTGTGTGTGTGTGTCTCTCTCTCTCTCTCTCTGTGTCCCTTGGTCCATTTTTTTGGTAGATGAAGGGTCAAAATTATATTTTGTTTTTTCTTTGATTTCCAGTTTCAGCTTCTACTCTCTCAAGCTTCTTAAGCTCCAATTCTGCAAATGAGGAATGATGATAGTCTAACAAGGACGTGCCTGTCTCTTTAAAATGTGTCTTTTCTATCATGGTCTCAGTGTAGAACCACAATTACACATGAGTAAAAAACCATCATACCTCAGAGATAGATACATACCCTGGGCCTTTTCCACTCACCCCTCGCTGACAGAAACTGAAACAACTACCCACTCTGTTTTAGAAAATCATGGATGTCATTGTAGTAACTTTTATATTCCCTAAGCCAATGAAGAACAGAATGCTCTTAAATGCATTTCCCTAGCATACATAGAAATCTATCTGTTTGCTGCCAATCCTGTCCATCCGTGGGTGTAGATATTATCACAGCCTTCTATCTGCTTTCTTGGGAGCTTCTCTACAGTCTTAAATCTTTACTCACACTCCAGGGGGATGATCATTTCAAAATTCAGGGTACTTTTAAAATGCTGCTTATTTTTGCCACCCCCATATCTGTTCCCCAGGAGTACTATTGACATATACCTGGCATCTAGTTTCATGGTTTTGTCATTTTAAATAGCATAGAATTCTTGATACTTACATTTAAAAAAAAGGAAGAGAGTCATGTGACACACACACACGGTACTTGCTTCAAGCCGATCACCTCAATCCAGTCTCCAGAACTCAAGAGGTAGAAAGAGACAACTAACTCCCTCAAGTTGTCTTCTGACCTCCACGTGTAAACTCCTGAATATGTGAATATGTTGTGCACACACACAGGTACATACATACAAACAATAAATGAATTAATTGATGTAAAAAGATAACCATTGTCATTAGGAATAACTAAGAATAAGAAATTTATTGAAATATTTTAATAATAGAATATTCTTCATACATCACTTATCTTAACATAAGAACAATCAACATTTTTACTTTAAGTAGCTATTGTTTTAATTTTTAGAAGATGGTAAATAGAGCTACTATTTTTAATGTTATTAGCAATTATATAAGACATTGAAAAATCTATTTAGGAGTGATCATCACCTGTCTCTGTATTTTATATTTCTATATTGTATTTTGATAACATTCATTCCCAGATACATTCCCATTCCATACAATGATGATTTTGCATTCTTATTCTTTTCAAAACCTACTAAGTACCATTAGGGCTTCCTATCTAGTCTGGGGTGTGTGGCAATCCACTGGAATACAGCAGAATTATTAAGGGTCACATCCTTAGAGAAGCAAGCTCTCCCTCTCCTAGAAACTGTCAATTGCCAATACTGTCTCAGCTAGGGGTAAGGCATTTTCCTCCTTCCCTTCCCATGCTGGGATTTTCATCTGGTTTGAGTTCACACGTGTATAATGCATGTTCACACAATCACTGTAAGTTTATATGTTCAACTTCCCAGTTGCTCCCAGAAAACATTGTTTCTTTGTAAGCAGTAATTCACTACTGGCTCTATGGTCTTTCTAACTCCACTTCTTAAATTAACTTGGAGATTTGGAAAGAGGTATGTGATGTAGATGTCACAGTCAAGGCTGAGTACTCCATAATCAGTCTCGACATCTTGACCAGTTGTGGGTGTCTGATTTAATTAGTATTTATAACAAAAAGAAGCTTCTCTAATGAGATTTGAGACATATACTTATATATGGTCATAAAAAATAAATTATTAGATATTGACTTAATACATGTCCTACTAGCAGATAATAGTAGTACGTTCATCCCAAAGGACTATTACTCTGTCTAACCACAATAATCTTGCCGAGTATGGATTGCATCTCTGAGTGCAGTCCTTAATTCTAAGCAGAAACATTTGGTTACACCTGTATCGTTTGTGCTACTGTTGCACCGGTAGGCATATCTTGCCAGGCAGGTCATTATTGTAGCTTGTAATTCACAGATAGGTAAGGTTCATTATTACTTTTCTTCTATGATAGCATATCTTATAGAACAGTGTAAACTAGACAAAAAGAATGAAATTTCCACATCAATACTTCTAAAATTCTTTAGTATTAATATTTTGTTTCCCTAATTATCTTAATTGGAAATATTTTATAAGTTCATCCTTATAAGAAGATCAATTTTCAATCATATTTTGAAGTATATAAATACATATTTTTTCTATCATTGACTTTACTTACTTTTTTGTCCTAGGACTTAGAATATAGTGTGACTAAGTTAGGGGAGAAACTATAAGAATAAAATCTTTTTTCAGCCTCAATACTGTTCACATACTTTTAAAGCTTCACATTTTAGCCCTTAATTTCTTTATAAAACTGCCTCATTCTTTTGATAACATGTTACTCAAGTTATATAACAACACACTTATTGCCCCTACCATAGAATCAAGTATTCTGGTCATTTTCAGGTCTTCGATCAATAGTTACTTTTGTGATGTACTTTCGTCAGAAAAGTTACCATTAAAAATATCTCAAATACATTTTCCTCTGCTAGTCATTTCATGTCTTTTACACATAATACATGATAATATATTCCATACACGGAAAAATTAGCTGAATAAAGGCAGAAAATATATTTCACTCCCTACCATCAGTGTTACCACAGTGCTTGGCATATAACTGGTGTTCAATATATATTTACTTTCTTAGCATGTATAAGGATAGCGTTGTTATTTAGCATGCTGCCCCATTCACAACATTCAGATCAGACCCTTCAGTCTTTCAGAAATTCTTTGATTACTGAAGGCCTCACAGACCTATAAGGTTTCTCCTAGGTAGTCTTTCCTTTAAGTTGAATTAAATATGCTTTTCTGTAAAAACAAGTCATTATCAGGTACTTTGAAAAACACCAGATACTAATTTATAGTTCTATCACCTACAGTATAATGCACACACTGGTTATAATGATCACACAAAATGTTTTATTCACATATATTAATTGCATTCAAGTTTTATTATGATATTTTCATACCTGTAGGTAATATATTCCACACAAAAAGAATCTATATAGAGTAGTTGGACTAGCTGAGAAAATGAACAATAGGAATGGGGCCTTTCACACTCCAGAATGGAGATTTGTGATGATTTTTATATAATTTGAATCAAAGAGCATGTCCAAGGATGCAATTTCACAGCATAAAGCCATTTCAGAAGCTCAACTGTCGTGTCTGATTATCTTTAAGCTTACATTCATTTGCAAGGATCCTAGCTGGAAGTGGTACTGCGTATAGTCTTCCAACTTCAAAACTGCTTTTGACTGTAAAGATTCTCTTCCTTTTTATCATCAGAAACTACATACATTTTGTTAGGAAATCTAGTAGTATGAATAAATAGGCTTTGTAGAGCAAGACTGTCTGTTGATTTTCTAGAGTACATCCTGAGACAGTTGTCTTAAGATACAAAGAAGTAAACCTTGGACCACTGTGAGCCCTTGGAAGGAGGACAAGTATACCAGAGTAGATAAATAAGTAGTTAGAGATGTAGGTAAGATGGCATAAGTCTGTTCTTCTGGACACTACAACTCCAAGGACTTAAGTGGCTGAACTTTAAATCTTAGGGGAATTGATGGATGTTGATGGCTCCTTCATAATGTGACCTTGACAGAGATGTCTCTCTGGAATTGAAGACATCTCTGAGTTGCTGAGACCTAAATATTGTCTTTTTTTAATCACTTGTTTATATCATGTCTGAAATCCTTGACAAGATCTTCATGCCCACTATTAGCAATACTACATTTTAAACATTGTCCTGTGCTTAAAAATGTAAATGATCACTGTCATTTATTGAATATGATGACTGAATTAATAAGTTAATAAATATATTAAAGATCTTTTCTCATTGAATGTTTTCTCATTGAATACTAAAAGAAATCAATACTAAAAGAATACTAAAAGAAATCAATGACCTGCCAAACATTAGATATTTCTGCAACTGGAAAGGGAATCTGAACCTAGAGAGTCTGACTATGAATCTAGAATATTTTTTAGATTTATTTTAAAAATAAAACAATATTTTCTAATTTTATAAGCCAAATCCATTTCCCATTCCCTCCCTACCTCCTGCTTCCTCCACCTTTCCCCCTCATATGAATAGAGAATTTTTGAACCCTGCTTGCTACAACTTCCCACCAAAGAGAATGTAAAGTAGAATGGAGGACAATAAATCATCTCCAGTGTCCCAAATTCATTTTTGATTCGGCATAAATGTTTTCATTTAGGATTTGGTGAGCTGAGCTACATTTTCCTAACACAGGAAATTTTTTCTGCTTATTTTTTAGGATACTAGAGAGTGACCCCTACAATGATAAATGTTTGATGTCAAAAGATAAGATAAATGCAAATACATACATAAGGCCTCTGGTAAAATAAAACAAAAAGCAAGTAATTCAACATCTCTATCTAAAAATACTACTTGTACAATGAAGGATCTGAGGAAATTGAGTTATGGACCACCCTTGAAATAATCTTTTAAATTTGCATTTCACTATGTGACTTCAAGGAGAAAGGATATGTGGTGCAAAAAAGTATATAGCAATAAAACTGAATTTTAAAAATAGAAATCTCAGTGAAATGTCAAATGTTAATCAAATAAAATATATTTTCAAGGATTTTGCAGACATGCAGGAATGTCTTATAAATTTGAAAATATGCTAGGCATGTATTCCTTTA
This sequence comes from Bramus lutescens, assembly GCA_001685075.1. Classification (NCBI taxonomy): domain Eukaryota; kingdom Metazoa; phylum Chordata; class Mammalia; order Rodentia; family Cricetidae; genus Bramus; species Bramus lutescens. The sequence continues at coordinate 149,164 of LOEQ01002296.1, read as the reverse complement.
GCAAATACTGTGTAAAAATCCTCCAGGAAACATTTTTATTATATATAGTAGGAACCACTTTCTAATAATAAGAAAAGAAGACATATGAACATTGAGAAGAATTGGTTTGTTGACTCTGCTCCCCAAGGATTTGATCGATGCACCAAGACTAATACTACTGAAAGCAAAAAGAGACAAAGATAGATACTAGGCATTGGAGGAAAAGAGAACACAATGTTCTAATGGTTCCTTTGCGTTTCCGAATTCCTAACATGAATGATAGTAAGAAAATTATTAAGCATATGTTTAAAAGATAGAAAAATTAACAAATTAATGACATCACAACTATTCCATACCACTGAAACACATTTAATTTATTTTAGGGACTCCAAACTTTGAGTTTTATTGAGAGAACCTATGTCAAAAAATATGGTGGTAACCTGATCAAGAAAAATACATAACATCAACCTCGGCTCCCCCACATACATGCCTGTGGATAGCTACACAGGGGTGCACACACACACACACGCACTCGCACACACACACACACACACATCCATGAACACTACATACACATGAAAGAAAGAAAACACAGGGGAGTAAAATATAGCAATAGGAAGTTGAAAAGGACAAACTTAAAAGAGAGTAGTGTATCGATGTGGTTGCCAGAAGGTATGAATGGGTGTATGCCCATCTGTATGCATTTATATTGAACACATTTCTTTTAGTGTTAGAAACACTGATTTCCTGGAAAGACTGATGTTTCTCTCAATGTATTGGCATCAAGTACACTGAGAAATCAAAGTGATCAAAAGATAATATGTTTAAACTCTGCTTATCTACCCAATAGATTTATATGAGAGCGTGGATATTTTGTTTTAGGCTTTTCTTCAGGACCTGATACAAAATCTTTTTAAAAATTTGTGTTGTTACCACATACTCTTTCTTACATTTATTAAGTCCATCATAAAAATCAAAATAAAACATTCTTCTAAAAGACACTGTAGAAAGCAAAAGAACTCTGGGTTTTGGAGACTATTCAAATCTTTTCCTCACTTGTTTCCATTCCTAAATGTTCCCTGGCTGAGCCAGTCTTCTCCTTCTCTAGAGTTCTGATTGTCTGCTCTCCTGTGCCTTCTATCTTCCCACACCTGCGTATTGCATGAATGCTTTCCCAATTGAACCTTGTCAAGAACGTATTTGACAGTCTTTTAGGAACCATTCAGACTAAAGACATTATAGTATACTCTCTTCTTTTTTGAGTATTCACACACCATTGATGTCTCTACAGCTCTATCCTTCAACCTAAGATTCCTAAGGATGAGGGCTTTTTTCTCTTTGAATCCATGTTGCTTTTAAGTTGGTGACTTACATAGTCCAGCAATCATTCTCTCTATGAATAGTATGAAATGCCCTGATACTACTTCCCAAAGATCTCAATTTGGGTCGGTTTGCTCAGCAGTAATACATTTTTAATAGCAATTCAACATGAATCTAAGAATTTCTTTGAACTCAGGAACATCCTGCTTGTCAAATTATAGTGAAATACCTGTGTTTCACTTTTTAAGAGTTCATATTTTTAGCTGTTTGATATGTCTCCAATCTGCAGCCTGGTCTAGTAAAACACAACATTTCTATATCTATACACATGGAATGAATATAAAGGAAGAGATCTGTGATTGACAAAGTACTTCTTTCTGGGTTAAGCTCTGCGGGTACCACTGCACACACCTTGCACAGCTGATAAAGGTACAAATGGAATGTCTGCCTAAAAGAAGTCTCTACAGGAGAAAGAGCATCTCTGAAAACTTGAAAAGAGAAGAATTATTATAATTTTACTCTGGTGGCCCCATTTTCCACATTCCTTGAATTTCCAGCAAATCAGTGTGGAATGTCTTAACTGAGCATTCTTGTAGCAGATATTCCAAGAAGCAAGGATGATGACACATGGAACTGTGTTGAACAAAATTCTCAATTATCTTAGAAACAACCTATTCTGAAATGTGACAACATGGAAACGTGAGATTATGGGAAGAAATAAAGGAGTCAAACAACCTTTTAGAGCATGTGACTATTCTATTGCTTTATTATTATTTGGACAATTTTGATTCTTTGAGTAAAATATTGGGACAGAAGAGAAAATGGAGAAACTTAATAATTCTCCTTTTCTTCTTTACTTTGGAAAGTACTTTTCCAGCTTAAGTGGGAGAAACCAATAATAAAAATGACTTTACTTCTAAGATACATTATCTAATACACTACAAAAAATGTGCTCAAAATGTTCTCTGGCACACAGTAAATGACACTACAGGAATAGGTAAATAGATGGGATTGAAAGACCGGGAAGTCTACGCTGAGCTTAGCTCTTTATTTCTATGTGCACAGTGTGAAATTAATGAAGCTACTTTGGATGGCCAGGATTTCTATTAGTTTAAAATACCATAATGTTAGGTAAGTATACAAGAGTGTGTTTTAAAACACCATTACTGGAATCCATAGCTTGTCTCTTCAGGAAATAAATTCAGATTTATTTGTTTCATTAATGAGAAATCTAATTTCACTTGAGGTTGTACAAAGCACACTCTGACGATAAGGGGTGGGTGGCAGTTTTGCTCTACAGATGTGATCTCCACCTCTTAAGTGAAACAATACTTACAATGCAATCATTCTAAAATTTTTTGGCAAGCTGTTACCCAAGTATTGGCCCAGTTTCTTCACCCCTGTGTTTAAGTGAGTTCTGTACTTTATTAAGGCATCAGACTCCTTGTTGCCAAGAAAGAAAGAGGGAAAAAGCAGCCCACTGAAGAGCAAACTATAAGAGTTGGTTTGTAAAATAAGTTTGGGTTTACTTAGGCTGTGTAAAATTTAGTTTGGATGAAATCAAACATTATTCAAGCTATAAGAAAGAGAGAAGGATTATGTCAGAATGCTCTTGTTATGAGATTTTTTTTATTGAGACAAGGCTTTACTCTATAGTCCAGGCTGGCCTAGACACATAACAATCCTCCTGCTTCAGCATCTAAATTGCTGGTATCATTTTAGATGTAATCCTCCATATCTGCCTCATATCCAGTCTTTAATAATAAAAAGTGATGTTTAGTCTCATACGTCAATTTTTCTTTATAAAGGTTACTAAATGGAGCATCACTTAGTAATTCATAGGCACTAATTTGCAGATTGACTTAGTTGGTCAAAAGAATGAACATCATCCAGTGACAAACAGTGAAACATTTTCTAATCAAAGAAAATATTCTCTATGGGATATCAGCCATGCACCCATCTGAAGTATGTAGATGTACCTGATTATATTTGAGAACCAAACAGTAAGCACTAACCTTTGCACTATGCAATGATAACTCATGACCTGAAAATTAAAAATGAGATGAAGGAGTAGATTTCCCACCGAACAGTGACAGCAACTCACTACTGGATTCAGCAAATTCTCTGTGACCCATGGTCCATACACCCGAAACACACTTTGAGAAGACATCTAAGGCTACAACCTCTAGAAACGACCCACTCTTCCTTTCTGCTTTTCTTCTCAACTATATCCATTTCTTCTCTATGTTTAAATATCAAATGTTTCAAATGAAAACCTAGTTTGAAACTTTGATCATCCATGCTATCTTCAACCTCCGCAAACTCCCTTTCTCAGACGTTTGATTCATATCCTTCAGATAATAAGGCTGGCACATTTCTTCATGTCATGAAGAATATGGTGATGAACACATGAGTGGTGTTCATCCCCACACTCAATCAGTTGCACTGTGTATTTTTAGTGTTGAGTGAAACCACTGTTTAATCATTTCACTTCCCAGTTAACCAAGCTCAGCTCTTTAAACCTTTCCCCAGAGGTCCCACTTTGAAACTCTTTAATCATTCTTGTGGCTCTTCTTTGCAAGTTCCCAATATCCCCAAGTGACTTTAGAGTCTAAGTCTCAGCAATAATTTCTCTCTTTTTCATCCTCTCTCATGTGGTGGGTGTTGTGGTTATGGCTTCTCCTGTGACCTAGACTGTAGTCAAGTTTAGAATAAACATTTTTTTCTTTTCATATAAGACATTTTGGATTATAATCATATCCTACAGAAGTAGGTACCACAGGGTGACCATTCACTTATTCTATTCCTGTTGCATTGACTAGAGCACTCTCAATATAAGTGAGAAAAAAATTGTATGAGTATTAAAGTATTCAATGATAGTAACACATTAATGGTATAATACTTATGTATGGCATGGTTTATTCTAAATTTTGGCACTAATACCATTCTGCCTTCGAATTAGCATTTGTCTCTAGGTACCCTAATCCTATATATTCCTTATATTCTGAATAATCAGCTGATTTACTAAAGTCTGTTTCCAAGAGGGTTCTCTCCATTCATGTTCATTGGCCACATACAAAGATTTTTTGTCACCTCTTCATCTTTCTCCTCTTGGACTGATGGCCAGCTGGAATGAGGACCCTCACATATAAGAAGGCATGTGTGTATACTTACAAGGAACATGGTTCTATGCTTTTCATGTTTATCATCTTTGTCTAGTTTAGTTGCTATAGTATTGCTGATTTTATTGTATGAAGTGATAGTTGACTCCTAGTTGACTTTCTGGAAGAGACTATAGTATAAAAAAGTGGGTATCATTGTTTCTTAAAAAATTTAGTATTATTGTATTTTGAGAGATTACTTTGACAGAACTTGTTGGGAAAATCATTCAAGGAAAACTCACAGAAGACACTATGAGAGCTACTTTTAAGAAAATAGTCATGGAAAAGTGGGTAATAACAGAGATGGGAAGAGATAACTCCTATTTCCCACACATCTTCTCAACACACAAATGATTAGCACATCAGAATGAGTCCCTAGCCAATTGATGAATAAATCAGTCAATGATACTTCCTTTTCTATTTCTTTTGAGTTCTATTTCTGTGGAGGATACAGAAATATACCAGACTAATTCTATAGGTCAAGGGAGAGCAGACTGGCATACATGTAGCTTTTATTCTTTTAATCTTTGTGTATGGTTATTTATGTGAAAATTTAGCTATGCATGAGCCATATGATGGGGTGAAAAGAAGACTTTCAGAAGACAGATTTCTAAAGCCAACTTGTGAGATCTGGAGATGCAGCTCTGGTTGCCAGGTCTTTGTGCATGTGCCTGTTTGCTGAGCTTTCTTGCTTGTGCTGATACACAACAGCAGTGAATTAATTAATAATGGTGTAATTCTGTTTCCTAAACACATTTTTAGAGATATCACCATATCCATTTTAGACATACTTCTCCAGAGTGTCACCGCAACAGAGTTCAGTTTTTGACACAAAGTACACATACACACCACTTGATGAAGGTCTTAGGCTAGGGTGGATATATGAAGCAGCTTTTAGCCAACATTATCCTCAGGAGAGTCACCTTCCTTAAAACTATCAGCAATGCCCCCGCTCTTCCTTACCTATTTTCCTTCCCTGCCTGGTAGACCTAAGCTCACCCTTTGTAATGTATCTATTATTTCTACACCAAGCCCTTCACTTTCTTCGAAAATTCAAACACATTTCCTGTGTAAGGTCTACTACTGGAGATTGTTCCTCTGTCTTATCCCTTTGTTCCATCCATTCCCTGCTCAAATCACTTTCCACCTGTCTTTATCAGGCTCACCTTTATAATTGTTGTTATTATAATTAGTATTACTATTATTATGAAACTCAGAAATACTCTCCCAAACTTCATGAATTTCCCAATTCCCAACAATTTGATTTTTCTCTAAAAATCCTCTAATAGACTATATTTATTTTATCATGCCCAAGGTTAAATCAAGCTATGACTAGTTTCTTTAAACTTGCCCTTTAGTTCACAAATGCTCAAGTCCACCAAGAATTTAAAGTTTAATATAAGTGAGAAAACATTTAATCTGTGGTCTTAGTCTTCACCTAGTCTGTACAGGAATCTTGAGAATATAAAGGTCAGAAGGTCAGGTGTTTCTTTTTTCTTACCAAGGGATATCAATGTCAGTTAAAAATAACTAGAATTCTTCAAAAATAATGCCGTTTTACTCATCCTTAAGGAAGAAAAGGATTATGTCATATACAGGAAATGGATGGTATGAAAGACAATAATTAAATGAAAGCAAACAGAATCATATGATATTGCATATTTTCCTTCACATGTAGAAACTGCATTTTGCTTGTAAGGATATAAAAGTATGATGGGGCAGCTGGAAAAGTGAAGGACAGCAGTGGGTGTGGAAGGGACAAGGGGCACTGGAGTGTGAAACTTATCAAACAATACTATAGACATATATGAAAATATGAGAAAATACTACTTATACAATTAGTTCATAAAGGAGAGAGAAAAAGGGAGAGGGAAGAAGAAAAAGAAGAATGAGGAAGAAGAGGAAGAGGATGAGAGGGAGAAAAAGAAGAAGAAGAGGAGGAGGAGGGAGAGAAGGAAGAAAAAGAGGAAGAAGAGCTAAAGTCAAATCATACTTGGAAAAATATCACTTCCTCTCCTAGCTCATCCCTGAAATCTGAACATTGCCAGCTCCTTTATCTAAATCTCAGAGAAGTATAAAATGACCACTGTTCCTGTCTGAGATTGCCAAGTGAGATGTATAAGAAGAAGGAATGGAGGAGTTGAGGAAAATTAATCAACATCTCAGTGAGGACAATTAGTTGAGGAGGCCATCACTACTCTTTCCTGATTTTGCTAAACCATGGATTCCATTTGGGAAGCAACGTATAAATCAATAGAAAATCAGGTGCGTAGTGTGCACAAGACTTTGAGTTCAAGACTCAGCACCAATAAAATAACAATTAATAATAACGAAGGGTAATATAATGCTATCTTCAAGTACTGAGGCTGTTAAGTAGATTGCTGTCACATTTTGCATGTCTTGAAGAAAGTGTATAAGATCCTGACTCATTTATTTTTAGTAGAGCCAAACTGTCAGTTGCAGAATACATCTAGCCTATGCCAACTAACTTGTTCTTCCCAGAAGAGAAAATGACAGAGTGTAAAAGTGCTGGAGACACTAGTTGTCAAGGCAGCTAGCTCTGGTTGGGAAGGTGGTAACTAGTCCTGATTGGGGAGGAGGTATCTAATCATGATTGGAAAAGAGACAGTTGTGGTCTTATCTGAGTGATGTGAGCCACCTGAACTTCCATCCTTTCTCTCACCTGCTTGGAAAGAGTTTGAAGGCCATCCGAGAAGACTGGAGGGTTGCTACCAAAGACAGGTCCCACAGCAGATTATGAGTAACAGGTCAAGTATTCCTTTTAAAGCAGTGCATAGACACATAAAGCAACACACTACTATCTAATATATCATAATAAACACATGGCAGTTTGAAACATTTAGAGCTTCTTTCATTCCTGCAGTTTCTGAGGAACTAAAACCCATCCATCACTGTCCCCACAACCCACTCTCAAAGCTCCTCTATTTGGAAAGTTACTTCTCATTTTCTAATACTTCCCCCCCATACTTTCTTCCCCCCTTCCCATTCCCACTCCCTTTGCCACAACCTAGAGCTTACTTTATCAATATGAATTTAGAGTTAGCCAACATAACGCTGATTTTCTGGATCCTTAATCCCGTCTCACCTCAGTGATAATCTTTCTCTTTCATTTCCAATAGGTTTAAATGATATTAGGCAACATAAGACAAAGTGCTTATCATACCGCTTATGTTGAATTAATGCCAACCATTACTGCCATCATCCAGTGAAGCAAACAAATCAGTTACTATTTCCTGAAATGGGAAAATTTGCTAATTTAAATCCTTGTCATCTACAAGCCTAAGGCCTAATGGGAGTCTCATAAAATTATAAGGCAGCTGGCTGTCTGATGCAGTGTATTTCTCACATCCTGTGGTGATATAGGGATGAATAAATACAACAGGGCCAGCCATGTGAATGAACAGCATAGAAAACCATGAGTAACAAACGCTGATACATGATACATTGCTGATAAGTGACTACCCTATGCTTTTAGTTATTAGAGTACACACCTACCACTAACAAAGTGAGTTTGGAACCCAAAGGCCCATAGTGTTAGCAGCAGGCTCCTCCAAGTCTTGTTTACTGTTGTCTGACCTGTGTCAAGACGCCACATGGAGCAACAGATTTATGTCATATAGGACTGTATAAGCACACTCTGTGATAGCCACAAAATGACAAAATTACCCAGGAATGTGTTTTGCAGAGCCCATTTTATCATGGAAGTGATTTAATATTGTAAATATAGCCATATGCAAATATAAGAACACAATCCATGTTTTTAGATTGGTATGAATCTTTCTATATTATAGATATACACACACGGAGAATAGTAAACTAAAATGCATTGACTGGACTTAGGAAGGTAGGGTAGGATCTGATAAAATATAGACATCTACATGCATATACATGTTTACTTTTATAATTGAATGGCCCCTCAATCCAAGCTTCAGATTCAAACTGTCTGGAACCTGAACTCCAGTCAGAGACACAACTCACACCCATACACTTCAGCTCCACATTTAACCTCCTGGTCCACATGGCTTCTGATTTTAGTCAATAGCTTTGCTCTGCATCCTAGGCAGCTGCTCACCACTCTCCCTGGGTTTCAGATTTCTCCCAACATACTTCCCTTCCCACTCTTTTCCTGAACCTTTTAGCCATCCCTGCACATGGACCCACCACTTGTTCTGCAGTCCTCACCCTCATCCTTCTCTGAGAAACTAGACCAAATTATTTTCACCTTCCCATGAGAACTCTCTGACTTCAGTCCGGACTTATTTTGCTGTTTCTCTTTTCTCTAGAAAATTAACCACCTGTTCTAGGAATCCAAAGTCATTATACTTCATGAGAGGGCATGGACAATGTGTAAGTAACCACATTAGACTAAACAGTTGGGACTGGGGTACGAGGAAGTGGATAAGGATAACACATGAAAAGAACTGGACTGATCATTTGTGTAAAACCTAATAAGCCATTGCTGACTGCTCACTGGGCTGTGTATGTGGAATTCCATGTGTAATGCAGTAACTAAAAAGCACTGAGAGTTTCCTCTGCTTCTTGGATTGCGGTGACATCTGGTAAGGTGCACTCTATAATCCTCAATTGTGAGCTATACCAGTTTATCAGATTGGAAAGCTGAGTTTTAGGAACTAACTAAACCAATGACACTGCCATGTGTCTCAGCCTAGGGTGGAGTACATGGTGGGGACAGAGACTTCATGATGCTTCCCTACAAAGCTCCGGGGCTTCAATTCTGGATTCTATTTGTATAACTACAATAGATATAAAAATCAGATAAAATCTACTTCCTATTCCTATTTTTTATTTACCAAAAGTTGAATAATTGTCCTTTCTCATTATAACAAAGATATTTCAAGACCAGGCTATTTCATCAGAGACTTCAAAGCCATCCCAAGCTGCTTACTTAGGGATTTACCAGTGCTCATCAGCTCTGGTGACACAACTGTTGTATTCTTTTTTTTTTCCTCTACAGCTATCCCTTTACCAACATGTAGTACCCTGTCAAGCAGAGATACCTCTTCCAAATAGTGTTGGGTTCATCCATTTGAAGAATTTAGGTGGCATTCACTAATTTTTTTATCTTGGGTATAGAGAGTAATTGAAAAAACTGTCATGTTAAATTTTCAATTAAGGCTCAAATTAATATAAAATAGTTCATTTTGGAATGTGTTCAAAGCCACAGAACCTTCAGTGATCAGTGGATGAAGATCACAAAGTCTCCAAATGAAGCACAGACCTTGGCCTCTGAAAAGGGTTAGAGCAGGATACTACTGTCAGAGATTTATTTTGTTATGATTTATAGCATGCAAAGCTAAGGAGGAATATAAGCCTTGAGCAAGGATGGGACCATTGGGGCCTTTTCCTTTTTAGGAAACACTAGAGGAGAATTGAGAAGGAAGGCTATTTATAATCACTAGTGCATGTTCAGCATAGAAACCAGATTTATTTTGCATGATATTTACTTAAAATAATTCTCTACTTTTTGCCTCTTACTGCTTGCCCTGGAGTGGCCAAATGCTCCCTATTTCCTTTCATATATCACTGCCCATTAAATTCTATAAACTGGGACCTCAGTAGCATGTTCCAGGATTGTTTGGTGAAGCTAGTCCATGTTCCCTGTATGATAAAAGTGTACTCAGTACAATATACATGCAGCAGACAGGAACCAGTACAGGTGACAACTTAAAGGCATGGGATTTGATGCAGTATAGGGATAAACTGATTTGAAGAACATTCTTAGAAATAATTCCCTGCTTGCATTCTTAAGTAAATAATCCAAGAATCCAGTTTTTCTTTCTCAGTGATATCATTCTGTTTTCATTTTCTGACCGCTGAAAGGTCTGGAAACATTGCTGACAAGACACAGGGCAGGGGAGGTACAGTTCTTACAAGGAAAACCTAGTGGTCTGTCTCTCAGCAACTCTAGAGAGACAGAAGGTGGCCATAGCAACACTCCCACCCATGCTCTACTTCTGATCAAAATTAATGAGTTGTAATCAAATCAGATAAGTGAGTACCTAACTAATTGAAAAGCGGTTAAAAAAAAAAGGTTTTCACAATTCTTCCCAAGTTGGAAAATGCATCGACGTAAAGACTACAACTTTGTCCAAGAAACTGTCAGCAGGGATTATTAGGCCAGCCTCTGAAGACTTGACCCATTGCCCAGGAGCCCAAAGATAACCTTGATTCTCCTGGTAAAGCGATATCTATAAATAATGCATTAATCATTTTCACCTGTGGGCCAAGCAACAGACTTCATATCTGCTCATGAATTTGAGTTGTTCTTTAGAAGGCTGCTTCGGTTTTCTGTGTGGCACCCTTTAAAAGATGATTGCAGGCTTTGCTGGAAATGAGAACACAGTGCCTGCCCATGCATTCCAGCAGGAAGCCCAGGACTGTGGCTGGGAGAGGAGAAAGACCATTGCTGCTACATCTAATTTAAGTTTGACAAGTTTGCTTTGGTATAAGCTTTTTATGTTTTTACTGCTTTATTAACAGCATGAATAATCTCCCATAAGAGAAGATTCTTCTTTTGCACATTGACCTCAGATAGGATGTTCTGAGGGCCTGAATTAGCTGCTGGAGAATATTTCACAGAAATAGAGTTTGTCTTTTTTCAGCTCACCAATAGAGATCTAAATTTTACATAAACAGTGCAAAGGGCCCTAGTTGTGTTAGGAGCCCTTGGTTTGGTTGATAGTTTTGTTTCTTACACACTGTTAATGAGCAACACACACGCAGCTTTGAGTTTGCATCTGACTGTGGAGTGTCTAGGAAATCCAGATTAGTGTTGAATAAAGGCGTAGTCAATCTGCTAGCGAAGCACAAGCTTTAAGGAAACAAACAACCGGCCTAGCTGGATTCCCCTGACTCCAACTCTTTCCAAAATACATTTTTATCTTCTCATTTAAGCTTCGACCTTGGGCCCGGACAAACCTCTTCTAGTAATTAAACCATGTCTGAAAAAGAATAACAAACAAAGAAATGAGTCTGAGCCCTTTCCCACCACCAAAGAAAACCCACCAGGCCTGCAGTTTTCAATATTGTTTAAAATACTTATTTCTTGATCAGTTTTAGTTGTATATCAGCTTTTCTGAATGAGCCTTGTACAAAATAAAGGGATTTTATTTGCATGTTTTATTCCCTATAGCTATGGACAAGAAAAGATTATGCCAGAGGAGGAAGGGGGAAGGGAAACAAAACCGGACTTTGAAACTGGGCTACTACTGCCATCTAGTGTATGGTGCACTTGTACAGGGAAGGGAACAAGAATGTGAGACACCACAAGCTGAGATTGCAGAGGTTAGAGTCAAGGATGAGAGCACTTCTCCCAAGAAATACCCTCCAAGCTAGTGCCTTCACTATGTAATGAATTATTTTACTATAGAGCTATTAGTATGTGGCTGAACAATACAAAGCACCCCATTTCTTCCAGCAAAAATGGAAAAACCCCATTCAATTCTAAAGGTGAGTTCTTTATGGGAAAGCACGTCCTAGCTGCAGAGGTTGTTAAGCAGTGGGAATGATTTATTCAGATGCCCATAACCTTTGAAAAAGGTCCAGAGAGCCAACTGTCTTCTGTCTTCTGCAAGGACAGCCTCCTTTACAAAGAGAGGCAATTTTGATAGTGTCTTTTATTAGTCCCTTTTGAGTCTGGGATTATAAGCAATGCAGATACTATTTGCTGTTCATGACCCTAATTTATCTGTTACCCACTGAAATCCCACATGGCTAAACCTCACTGAGTAAGATTCTAAATATTAAAGCACTCCACAGGAACAGAGGCCAAGCAGCATGTTCACAAGGTGTTTCATATATTTCTGCTTCATGTGGTGCAATTATGGACAACCCACAATAATCCTTTCCTCCCAAAGTTCTTGCCAATTGTGGTAAGGATTCATTTTGGTACTGGCTAATGACTTTGTGGCTGAAATGAAATCATGCATGGCTTCTACTCACCTCAGAGCAATGATATATTCACTGACTGTAACTCTCAGCTAGTACTAATACTCGCACGCCTTCCCACCCTGCAAGGATTTGTAAACCTTCAAAGCAAAAAACGTGATGCCTTGGTTATATGGTTATATTCGTAGCCCATGACTTTCAAAACTCAAAAAGAAGCAGAGACCTACAGAGATAATGAAAGCTAATTTAGAGATTCAAAAACACAAAATCTAAGCTCATTATCTATGTCAGTGTAACCTAGAAAGGCAGGCTGCTTTTGCTCGTTTCAAATGTGGCCTGTAGCTTCAGGTGCCTAATAATAAAAATTTTGCTCTCTCTCACAATGGTACCACTGAAGGATGAACATGGAACTTTCTAAGGGCAGGATCTCCAAATTTCCAGGGAACCTTTAGATTAAAAAAAAAGTGTCCATGACAGTCAAGGACATGGCTCAGTGGACAAAGTGCTTGCCACGTAAAACAAGTGTGAAGAACAGAGTTTGGATCCCTAGGACATACTTAAAAGCCAAGCAGGCATGGTGGCACCTCCCATCCCAGCATTGGAAGGCAGAGACTGGATGCTAGGGAATAGCTAGGTAGAAAAACTATCAGAATCTGTGAGCTCTGGGTTCAACAAGAGACCCTGTTTCAGTGAATACATGGACAGTGAAGAAGATACCAGATATCACCTTTGAGGCCTTCACATAGACAAATACACCTGTACACAAAAGACACACACACACGGGAGCCAACATACATACAAACAGTGCACTCATGCATACATGTGTATACACAGAACATACACCTGGCAGAGGGAGACAGAAAGATATCTATGAGCTTATCTGTAGAATCCTCACAACATTGTAGCTGTCTGTTTGAGAACGAAGTTCAGATGAATTTTCTACTCTTGTTTCCTTTGCCTGAACTAGAAGAACAAGAGGGGTTAATATGTATTTGATAGCATGGTTGAAAACTAGGGGTTGGATTAAATAGTTCTGAATCTTATTAATGAGTACATTATAAAGATTACATTGCTTCTCATTTGGTAAGGAAGCAGAAAAAAAATAATTTCCCTGTGTGTCTTAGGTGCATATAAGCCAGAGAACTGCCCATTGTTTAGATTCAATGTGCTGCACAGTGAAATGTGAAATACAAGGGTGAATCTATTGATTCATCATTAAGCATGGTTCAGAATTGAGTAACATTTTCGTCTTAGTTTCTATTGGATTAAAGTCAGCTTTCCTATTCGGAGACCCTAGAATGGAAAACCGAGCCCCCTCCCCCCCAAATGTGCCCTTCTTTCTAAGCTCAAAAGCCCTGGCGCCCTGGCTCCCCAGTCACCTGGCCTCATTTTTCCTGCTGCTCTAGATTTGTCCTGCTGTATCCTACATGAGTAATGCAGCCATGTGGAGAAAGCACAGCCCTCTGGTAAGGCATTCACCCAACTTCTCTAGGATTAATCACTGGCTAAACCACTAAATAACATACTGATATATTAACTCCATTAAAATCTAATTCAGTGGCAATAACTTCTAGAAAGCCAACAAAGGGCTTATGAAGAACAAAGTGAAAAAAGACCCCAAAAAGGTAAATCAATGCACTCGCTGAAAGTAAATCAGAGTTAAAGACAATGGTATGAATCAAAGGAGACCAAGCTGAAGTCCCTGCCCTGGCTATAAACTCTTGTGCTCTTGGCCAGGCCTACCCTTGAATCTAGATACGGACAGAATGGAATACTGGTTCTAACTTCAGGAAAGATGCTAAGGTACTGGGAGCTAAGGAGATAATTAGCCAATAAGTGCTTGCTTTGCATGAATTAGAACCCAAGTTCAACCCCCCAGAAACTATAATAGAAAGAAAGAAAGAAAGAAAGAAAGAAAGAAAGAAAGAAAGAAAGAAAGAAAGAAAGGAGGGAGGGAGGGAGGGAGGGGAGGGAGGAAGAAAGAGAAAGAAAGAAAGAAGAAGAAAGGAAGGAAGGAGGAAGGGAGGGAAGAGGGAGGGAGGAATAAAGAGAGAGGGAGAGAGAAAGAAAAAGAAAGGAAGGTGAAATAAAGAGAGTAAGTGGGTAGGGTGTTGTACACCAGCAATCCCACCCAGTATATGGGAGTCAGAGACAGACAAACCCTAACAAGATAGTGATTGCGAATATTCACAAGTCTGTTCCTTAAACCCACTCCATGAAAGCAGCCATCTTGATAAGGGAACAAAAGACTGAAGAGAATATGCAGACTGCCCCAGTTCTCCTCAAACTTGCAAGGAGGATTAAGCCATGGACTACTAGTTGGTAAACCCTGAACCAGCAAAGAGATGCAGATTCATCTGAAAGATACCAACAGAAGACTATGTAAAGGGAGGTGAAGACTGACTTCTGACAGCCAAGATACTTCCTTCACTCCACATCCTCAGAGGGCGCAAACCTTCTGCATCAGCTGTCTGCTGGCACCTACCTCTAAGCTATCTAGCCTGTGCTACCCTGAAATGATAGCTTTCTGCTGTTTAAGTCACCTACTTTGTGGACCATTGCTATGGCAGCCTTCGCGTCTATAGATCCTGGATCTGGTCTATAGCTGGAGCTGGTGTCTGCACACTAGTAGCCAAGGGAAAGGCAAACAGAAGATGGTAACTAGCAAATCTGTGAGCTACCCAGACACCTGTGTGCCTCTCTCATCAAGCGACTCACACAAGAAACAGTTAAATAGTCAAAATATGACATTTGGAAGACTATAGAACCTAAATAAAAACAAAGATGACAAAATAACAGAACAAGAAGATAATTTATTTTTAATTATAAATATTTCTTTATTCTAAATAATTTTAGGTTGTTTATACAATGAAATATGAATGCATCTACCTCCTTTCCCTCCTCCAAATCCCCCCATATCCTCCCAACTTATATATCATTGACCATATATAGCATATGTGGTCAATTCATGATAATATGTTCATATATATATATATATATTTCTGCTGCCAATAGCTCCTTAGTGAGGTGAGGGGTCTGAAAAGTCCTGTCCCTAATTTATTATAACACTTTGTTTAGTTTGGTCTTATGCAGATAAAAGAAATTTTATTAAATTCAGTAAGTTGAACAGTATTGATTTTTCTGAGCTTCCATTTAGGCTCCAATATTTCATCAAGAATCAGAACATAATGTGCATATTTGATATAGAAAAATTGAAGACTAGAAGAGGAGTGCTTTTTCTCCATAAATCTCTTGGCTCATGCATGTGAATACTTGAGGACATAACCGTGCCCACGTGTGGTGTGTTTAAACCTGCACTTGTCTTCCATGGTCTGGTTTTGTCTGGGATACTGCCAAGTCTTAGCTTGTGAAGCTGCCACAGAATACAGAGGGAGCCTTTGTGTGAGACTCAAGTGTGGAGATTCAAGATGTTGCTGCCTGTTACTAGTACTGAGGCTTTGGTTCACTTCTTCCTTCTGAACTTCAGTCCTTTCATGGGCACAAATGAGAATTTTGAATTCCCACACTATTTATCTTAAAAGTTTATTATGGAGTCTGTCAGAACCCCATCTGACTCCAGGCCAGGCTGGGCCACACATTTTATCCTCCAGCCCACTCTGATAAGCTCTGGCTTTCATCAAAGAATCTCCTTTTGGCCACAGATGGCTACTGTTACAGAGATTCCCAACTGGTCAAAATAGAAAGAATAAGTGACTGTAAAGTGCTCAAGCCCAACTGATATGCCTACAATCCACCCCCTACTCCTAAGGCACATGGGAAATTATAGGAGAGGGAGTGGAAAGATTGTATGCCAGAAGACCAGTAGTATGCTGTGAGATAGTGCTCCCTAGATATTAAAGAAAATGCACCCATGAACCACCAACAATGTGATTTCCTGAATAAGGCCAGCATAATGACAACACTAGTTGTCACATCAATGTGGACAAGAAAAACTTGACACAGTGCCATCCCTGGATGAAGAGCTACAGATGATAAACAGTTGCTGAGAGAGGAGTCATTAATCGCCTCCAGACAGAAATTCCCACATAGGTGATCTAATTCCAGGTGGTGAGTCCCAAACACATGTACTTAGGAGCAAAGCTAAATACACTCAGTACCTTATATATACACATGTACACACACACTTACACACACACACACACACACACACACCCCACAAATGCCTATGCATGTAACAATAATAATTTTAGGAAAGCTCATGAATTGTGGAACACTGGAGGAGTTAAAGAAGGTGGAGGGGTGGAGTGAACTTAATTCAGTGTATATGTATAAAAAAATAAAAATCAAATTATTAAATTAAAAATGTTTACATTGAATATAAGCCAGAAATTAGTGAAGTGACCACAAGAGACGGTAAAGAGGTATTGAGATAGACTCCAGAATGGCAATTGGGTATTTGTAACATGAAAGTAGACAGAGGCTGAGGGAAGAGGAGACAAATGGGGGAGATAACAGGGAAACAGAATCAACAAAATACCAACTTGAAAATGCCACAGAAACCTAATACTGCGTGTACTACTTAAGAACCTTTAAAGTGAGATAATAAAGTTTATAGAAGTAGATTGAACTGTTTGACAGCAGTGCCACAAGAAACTAGATAGTAGGTCATCTGACTGAGGCACTTTAGCAGCTCACTTTTAAACACTGTCAGTCTCTGTTTCGAAGGAATGACTAGCTTCTTCATCTATCTTGCTGGTGGTAGACTGACCTCTGCGTTCTTCAGAACCATCTGGAAAGTAAAGCAGAGAGCAGCATCCCAGTACACACACTGTTCATTGCAGGAACAGATTGGTTTCGTGCAAATAACAAAAGCATGCATATTATACTGAATGAAACTCCCCCATATACCAAAATACTCAGCTAAAGGCACAGAAATCTGAAAATTGGTGAAAAACAAACCTAGAAGCTATGACTTGAGTCATCAGACAGCAATTATAAACAAAGCACAGACCCTTATTGTCTTTTCAGGACGCTGTAGAGAAGGAAAGGGTTTCACTGACCGTCCATCTAGAGTGACCTTAGATTCACTCTTTCTCCATTGGCCTCTTACTAGTTCATTCATGTTCTCCCTCAGGGGACTGGTGCTGTTAGATGTTTGTCAGGACTCACAATATGGTAGACCTCCTCATGTGTTCTTGATTTTCTAAGTTGATTCTACTTTAGAGTTTTCTCACAGGGGACCCTGATATGGACTAGAAGATTTAGGAGCCCACAGAAGTTATATTCCCATTGCTCAGGTTTATATAATTATTGGAGTACCATTGTGATATAGATTATATCCTAAAGCGACTCTATGAGAGAGAGGGAACATCCTTCATGAAACCTCTTGCTGGAGGAATAGATTCTGGATCTGATAACAGTCAGTCATGCAGAGACGACGTTGTGATGAAGAAGAAAGGATGGAGCTAGGAAGATAGTTGAGTGTCGAACATACCTGTTATACAAACACGAAGGTGGAGATCGGTTTCCCTGAACACATATCAAAGTTGTATGTGGTGGCGCGTGTCGGTAACCTCAGCAGTCATTCAAAAGTACACTAACTGAAATGACAAGCTACAGGACTGGGAAGTGGCCCTGCCTCAAAAGAAAAAGTGGAAAGCCAGGTGTGGTGGCACACACATTTAATCCCAGCATTTAGGTACAGAAACAGGTAACCATAATGATCTACTTAGTGAGTTCCAGGCTTTCTAGGGCTATCTAAAGAGGCCCTGTCTCAAAAACAAGAACGAACACCAACGGAGAAACAAAGTGAAAAGCAAAGAGGAATCCACCCAGTATCAACCCCTGGTTACCACATAAACCTGCAGGGTAGCACACCCCCACCTCCTGACCCCTCCCCTTGACAGGAAACAGGATGGCAGATTCGGAAAAACAAGACAGTGGAGAAATTGAGATTCTTCTTAAAAAGATCTGAATAGGGCTATATTATGAATGGCCCAAGGAAGTATGAATTCCTTTGTTTAGCTCAAATAGTTGGAAGTTATTGATATAAATGCTCATGTGACATTAATACATGGAAAGAGGCCTGTTCTGCTCCAGGGAGGAGGGACAGGGGGAGTTAAACACCATCCCTAGAAAATCAAGTTCTGGGCCAGATTAGACTGCATGAGACCATCAGTCAATTATCAGTCAATGAGTAAACAGTGAGAGCTTTGGCTGCCCTGGGCTATGCTTGGTTCCTTGTGTGCTGATGTGTAAATGCAGAGAATGAAGGAAGATGGAAATACCTGAAGACAAAAGTCAGGGTGAGAGGTATGAAAGTGAGGCCTGGGTACACACAGGCTGTGGGGAGAGGCCCTGTGGAGATGAATAAAGAGGCTAAGAAACTCAGAACATTATCCAGAAAGGATATGATCCAGTCGCCCTCCTCCTGCTCTCAGATAGAAGCACACAAGCATCCCCTAAAGATTCTGCTCTCCTAGAAGTAATTACCCTGGATGCACTTGAATTGGTTGCCTCTTGATTGGTACTACATCTACAGATGGCCCTGATATGGGCTTCTGGTCTCAACGGCAGCTCAATCACTAATGCAAGCAAATGAGAATGATGTCACCTCTTTCTTAGCCATACCTTTAAACACCTCACATCTAAAGAAGCATTGGAGAGGGGGAAAGGTCACCAGCTCAGTCACTAATGACAAGGGTATAAGTTCATCAAGGGAACTGTATAATTTCAAAAAGGAACCCTAAAATCTACAGGGTTAGCCACCCCTATCTATCATAAATGAAGAAAGAAAACTAAGTTTTACTAACTGACTGGTGTCTGATCTCTGGAGTAAGAGTTTACATTCTTTAGCCAGTTAAAAAGAAGGTCCAACCTTTGTTCTGTCTGCTTGTCTTCTTTGCTGAAGAAGGCATGAAGGATATGTCAGAGCTTGAGAGGTGGCTCAGCAGTTGAGAGCACTGTTTTGTTGTTGTTGTTGTTGTTTTGACTTGATGAAAGTTAATTTTGGGAGTGAAGAGACGACTCCAGTCAGAATCGGTTCTGTTCTTAGAGAGGAAGCTGAGTTTGGTTCCCAATCCTCAGTGATCTGTAACTCCAGCTCCAGAGGGGTGGGATGCTTCTGGCCTCTGTTAGCACCTGCACTCACACACCCACACCCTCATACAGGCACAGACACGTGGTTAAAAGAAATCCTTAAAAAGAGGAAAGAAGCTACTCCCATGGAAGTCCCCCAACAGACTTGAGTGTCTTAGCCAAACCCATGGAAAACCTGTGCCAAATTTCTCATAACGTGGCCATTTTCTTTTCCTCTTATTTTATTCACACTGGGTCCCACTCTCTGTGAGGCTGATCCCCAGTGAAGGTAGAAAGCATGGTGGAACAGTTTCCAGTCCTTTCACACACACAGAGAGAGAGAGAGAGAGAGAGAGAGAGAGAGAGAGAGAGA
>LOEQ01002296.1:111088-123904 GCA_001685075.1 Bramus lutescens | reverse complement strand
GAAAGAAAGAAAGAAAGAAAGAAAGAAAGAAAGAAAGAAAGAAAAAGGATGGAAGGAAGAGGAAAATGTGTGTGAACTTATTGGCACAGAAAATTAGACTTTCTAAGCAGAAGATACTGATAGATAGCATAGGTACTAAGACCAATCATTGATAAATAGAACTTTATGAAGCCGAAAGCTTCTTTAGGGCAAAGGCTACCATTATACAAGCAGTCTATATAACTGGAAATAATCAACCAATTACACATCTCACAGAAGATCAGAATCTACAAAAAACAAATAACTCAGAAAAAGTGAACATCAAGACAACAAATAACCCAATTAAAATGGGGCATAAAACTAAGCAGAGAGTTCTCAAAAGATGAAACTCAATGTCTGAGAAACACTAAACAAAATTTTATCATCCTTAGCCATCAGGAAAATACAAATTAAAACTACTTTGAGAATTTATGTTACCTTGCTCAGAATGGCCAAGATCAATCAAACAGTTGATGGAAGATGCTAGCAAGTATACAGGGAAAAGGAAACACTTATTATTTGTTGAAGGGAGTTCAAACTGGTATGGCTACTGTAAGTGTGGAAGTTCCTCAAAAAGCTGAAAGTAGATCTACTACAAGATCCAGCTCCACCATTCTTGGTCATGAACCCAAAGGTCCTACATCATATTTCACATACATACTTGCTCATCCATGTTCATTTCTGTTATATTCATAATAGCCAGAAATTAGAAACAGTTTTTATATTTACCAACTCATGAATGGGTAATGAAATTGTTTTATGCTTACACAATGGAATATTATTAAACTGTTAAGAAAAATGAAATTTGCAAATAAGTGGATATAGGGAGAAACAATCCTGTGAGTGAGGTAACCAGACTTCAAAAATCAAACACTAACATTCTTTTCTTATATGTGGATGTTTGATTTTAAGCTTAAGATTATAAGTTTCATTTAGAATAACGACAGAGGTTAGGTAGCTCCCTGTCTCCCTGACTCCTTTTTACTTCTTTTCCATAGGGTTCTCTAGCTCTGAAGGGAGGGATTTGATCAAGACACCTCAGTTAGATCTGTGTATTATATGGTTGCTCTCTTTGCACAATGTCTGGCTGTGGGTGTCTGCATTTATTTCTACTTGCTACAGGAGGAAGCATCTCTGATGATGGTTGAATATTGTTCAATATCAAGGCACTGATGTATGACTATAGCAGAATATCATTAGTAATCTTTTTGTTACTTCTTTTTTAAAAAACCCAAAGTCTCTGGGTTATCTGGTTTCTGATTCCTGGCCACCCAAGTAGTCTCATGTGTTCCCTCTCGTGGAGCAGGTGTTAAGTCAAATCTCTGCTACTCTGAACCCACCTGATCTCTTGTGATCACATGTGTTTTATGTGTCAATCTTGGGTTGGTTTACTAGATTTATTTTCTTTCATCCTTTCATTTTTTTCTAGACAGAGAAAGAAGATGAAGTCAAATTTAGGAAGGGAGGTATATTTAAAAGGAGTTGGGGGAGGAAAGAATAGCAACAAAGTATATTGTATGAAAAGATTTTTAAAATATTTTGAAATGGTAGATGTCGCCCACCAGAACAAGACTTGAGGTTTTTCTCTACTTCTACATGCATCCAAACACAAGTGCACAAATATGCACATGGACACACACACAATAACTGGAGAAATATCACAGTCATTAAATTCAATAAGGTTCAATGGCTTATCTGTTCAGAATGTTCTCTGAGCATTCAGAGCCCTGTAAGGAAGTCTTACAAACATAATTGGGCAAAAAAATTATTTAAAATAATTGTCAGAGCTCAGGTACATGTCCAGTGCAATAGTAGTCACATATCTAAATAGAATATACCAATATTACACTAATTTACCTCAGCAATGTTCTTTAAAAGTCAAAAGTTAAAAGTGCATTTCATTCTATGTTATTCTCATATCATATCAGTCTCTTCCTCACTGAAATTAAAAAAATTGTAAAGTCATCCATAGAAGTAATCTACTGGATGTAAAGGAGAAAACTCCACAGAGAGATAACATAGGCTCCAGAAATTCAAGACAGACACTAGGAGTATTATATACTATTTATCAGTGATTACTCTCAAAAATAATGTTTGGGTGTCTACTTGTTTCAATTTTTACAATGTGAAGACTATATATTTCACTTAGTGTTCATTGAAGTGTTTATGTTCAACAAATTGTGAAAAAAATGGAAGAATGGGGGCTGTAGAGATACCTCAGTGTTTAAACTCTTGTGATTCTTCCAGAGGACCTGAGTTCAGTTCCCAGCTCAGCTTAAAACTGCAGCTCCAAGGACTCCAGTGCCCCTGGCCTCACTTACCTGCACAGTATCTACAGACACAAATAAATGGACACAACTAAAAGCAATAAACACAAATATTTTAAATTAATAAATAAGAAAGAACAAATAATGACATAAACCAATATTTGAACTGCTCTAAAGTTTTAATTTAACAACATGGGTTAAAATGCAGGATTGTTTCTATTAAAACAAAAAATTCCTTTTATAATCTTGACTGATCTAAGTTGTCAACAAGAAGGGGTTGAGCATCACCTGAAAGACTAATAAGGTTCTCCACTGTATTTCACCACAGGGGGAGTGAAACCTCTGAAACCATGAGCAAAGCCAAATCTTTCTTCTTTGTGGTTTTCCTTTGGTATTTGTCAGAGAGCTGAAAAGTCTATCATAGTAGAACAAAAATTGTAATAAATAGAAGCAGTTATAATTCATGCAGACTATAAACTCATAGAAATTCTATTGTAGTATTCATGGCAATAAACTAGGATTGGACAGCTGTAAAATTCATTGTGGTTCCTAAAACAGTTATCTATGAAACCTGAGATCATACTGAAAAAAAGCAATTCACCTAGGTTGGCACTGGATCCTTAAGAAAACATAAATTCTGACTCATATAACTCAGAAAGCAACAATAACCATCTGTAGGGAATTTATAACTTTTCTAAGATCCAGGAGGACGCAAGGGTAATCATTGTTGGCTGGAGGTATGGGTCGATAACTCAAAGGTCATTTTCCACAAGCAGATATAATAGGACAGTTACAGCTATCATTTTCCTCAAGCACCATCTCATTTCTGACCCAGAATAGAAATTTCTCATTTTCTTTCCACTCTCACGTAAATAAACAGGTCATTTGAGATGACCAGAAGGCCATTTTTATTAGCATATATTCAAATGCCTTTTAAAATGGTTTTTCCTCCTTTGTAGATGTGTAATAACCTGCAAGTTACTTTGTTATTAAACTACACTGACTCCATAAGAAACATGCTGCTGGGACATGGAGAAATAATAATATGGGAAGGAGTTTTCATTATGCACTTTGTTAAATGCAACACACAACTTGTACAAATGACAACAATTACCACCCTAGACATGAGCTTGTGCCTGAGAATTATTACAGCTACTTTGGGTGCTGAGAAAGGCTGGCAAAGCTGTATAATTCCTTTTGTCTACATTTGGCTTTTCAGTATTGCTTTCCTCATGTGTGCCTTACTTTTGGGGAGTCCCTCCATTCTTGAAAAAGAAAAAATACATTGGATGGGAATTATATATTATTTATGTTCATTCAGGGATAGCAGTATGAATAAACATATATAGTATGTTGTGTATTGACTGTATGTCACTTTTATTTGTGACATGAATAAAAGAATGTCTAAGTGTTTATTACAGTATATAATTTCATTAATGTGTATATTGATAAACACATTAATATATATAGAAGTATAAAGATATACTCATTTTCATGGAAAAGAAATATTGATAAGCTTTACAGTTTTCCAAATGGCTTTACTTTCAATCATAATAAAAGCTTTGAGTTCTAGTAGCGGTTGAAGGCTGCTTTTGGAGAGGACCTGGGTCCAGCTCACAGCACCAACATCAGTCAGTTCACATCCACCTGTAACTCTAGTTCCAGAGGATCTGACACCGTCTTCTGGCCTCCAGCAGCATTCCAGACACACAGTTCACAAATGGGTGAGCAGGCATTCAGACATACACATAAACAAAATTAAATAAAATTTTAATAAAGCAGTAGCAGTTAAAGCATTTGGTTTTAAATGTCTCCTTAACTAGAAGAACAACAAAGTATCCCATATCTCCAACAAATGGTAAGGAATTAAATGCCTCAAAGTTGCAAACCAAATAACAACATTGTTCCCTGAAATCAAACAAAAATAAAAAATAAAAAAGGAAGATGATGAAACATCGAGATTTATTTAAGCTAACCTAAGAATCCTCAGATGCAAGGCATGCAAAGCACTTTGCCACACATACACTTAAAAAACGAACAAGTTTCACACTACCATTATCATGAGTCCATCTTGTTTTGAAATCCATATCATCATAATGCTAATTCAAGAGCAAAACCTTCCCAATTAGACACTTCAGTAAAATGGCAAATTAACTAACCTTTTATTATAGAAAGTGCCATTTTTACAATTTAATAAAGCACAAATCCATTATAGCAAATAAGGTTAATGTGAAAAATGCCACATAAAGTATAGGAAGGCTACTGCGTAACATGCTAATGAGTCTGCCTAAAAGTAGTTCATTCCAGGAAGGGCCATGTCTCTGAATCCAGAGAGAAATGCAGAAAAATAACACAGACAACATAAAAACACACAGTAGCTTGTGAATTCATTTCACTTTGTGAGTCATTATGCTTATTTTTACAAGATTTCATTTCAAAGGCAATAAAAGATGCTCACATCCCAGAATGCTGTAGGGAAAGCAGAAAGATTGCCCTTTGTCCTTACTGAGGGGACCAAACAACATGGGTTCTTCTTCCACTCCACGACCCCTGTCATCCTATCAGCTCTTACCTGAGAGTGAAATCATCTTACCATGTGTCCGAGATGTAACACAGTTTGTGTCACTTGGTGTAACGTACTTAGGAAGACCCATGATATTGTAAATGGCAATAGCCCTTTCTGAGAGTTGCATAATATTTTATCAGGTATGTATAAATCACTATTTATCCACTCACCATTTGATTTCCACCCAGAGTGTTTCTGTATTGCAGTTTTTATAAGCAAGGCCACAAGGAACTTAGGAGTGTAGAGCCAGCCAGTTATGTGATGTTGCTTTGGTTTAGGAGGACATTTTAGTGTGAATAGGCATTCATTCAACAGACATTGCAGGATCATGTCGCAGTTTCGTCAGTAATGTATTGAGGAACTTCTCCACAGTTATTACTCTCATAAGCAATGTTTTCCTTACATCCGCACTAACCGTCATTCGTTTAGTTATTTATTTTCTCCCCAAAGAGTCTTACTGTGTGTCCCCGACTGGCCTTGGCCTTCCTAGTGCCTAGATTACAGGTGTATGCCACAGCCTCATCTTCTCTCTTGTCCTTTTGAAACTAGCCACGCTAACCAATGTGAAGTGGCATTACACTGGGATTTTGCTTACATTTCTCCAAGGACTGGTGATGCCAGGCACCTTTCTATGCACCTGCTCGTCATGGTTTTGTCTTTGGAAAATGCTCA
Source organism: Bramus lutescens (assembly GCA_001685075.1). NCBI lineage: Eukaryota > Metazoa > Chordata > Mammalia > Rodentia > Cricetidae > Bramus > Bramus lutescens. The sequence continues at coordinate 118,381 of LOEQ01002296.1, read as the reverse complement.
GGGTCCTTTGCACTTTTAAGGTGCACTCTTCATATTGTTTCTATTGAGTTATATGAGTTCCCCCTGTGCTTATAATATAAAAGACTTATTGGCTGTGTGGGGTGCTAATATATCTTTATCTTCTGTGGAAAGCCATTTTATTTCTCTCACTGATTTCTATGCTTTGCATAAGCTTTTTGGTTTGATGTGTTCTCGCTTTTGCCTGCATTTTGGATGTGATTTCCAAAACGGTCATCATAAAGCCTGATATCTAGGAGCTTTTCCCTTACATTTTCTTCAAGAGTTTTATATCCGTGGGTCTCACATTTAGTCTTTATTTTGAAGTGATTTCTCTCTGTGATATTACTTAAGAAAATATTCTTTTGAATGTGGATGTTAGCCACTGTTCTTGCCATATTTATTGAAAAGATGATCCTTGTCCTACTACATCTTCTTAGTTGCACAATGAAATCAGTTAATGATGCATTCTTTTGCTTACTATTTCTAGGCTCTGTATTCTAGTCTATGTCTACTTTGATGCTAGTACCACATTGCTTTGAGCAACACTGTTTTGTGGTATAATTTGAAACCAGAATATGTGATATCACCAACTTTATTTTTTCTCAAACTTGTTTGGCTATTAGGAATATTTTGTGTTCACATATAAATTTTAAAATTTGTCTATCTTTTTATTCATGTGTCAGTGCCTATGTGTGTATGTCACATCTATGCATGGATTTCCAGAGGGCAGAAAAGAGTATTGGATTCCGTGAAACTAAAGTTACAGAGTTTATGAGCTGTCTGATAAGTGTGCTTGGAACTAATTTTTTTGCAAGAATAAAAATTGCCCTTACCCTCCAATCAATCTATCCAGCCCCTGATTTTTCTTTGCAAAGATATTAGACTTTTCATGGAGATTATTTGGGATCTGTACTCACTGTCTGGGGTAGTATGCATGCTTAAACAATATCTATTTACCTTCCAATAAAGTGTCTTCATTTTAATTTGGTGTTGGAAAATGGCTATATAGTTAGTAAGCACTTGTTCTTGCAGAGAGCCTGGGATCTGTTCTCAACTCCTACACAACAGCTCACATGACATCCATAACTCCAGTTCCAGAGCATCCAGTGATCTCTTCTGAGTTTCACAGGCTCCAGGCACATACATGGTACATACATAAAATGAGATGATAAACCAACTTTAAAAATATTTTAAATATAAATTTTAGTTTATAGATCTTCTTTTTCACTAAGTTTATTCTTGAATATTTTATTTTTGATGTTATCATAAATAGTACTATTTTCTTAATTTTTACCTCAGAGTTTTCTATGAATGAAAAGGAAATCAACAATTACTGTATGTTGATTTTACATTCTGCTCACCTTAGAGAATTTACTCATTTTTAAGAAAGTTTGGTTGATTTTGGGGGAGTTCAATTAAACATGCCGCAAATAATTAAAGGGGGGCTAGAAATCTGAGAGTAAAGATCTGAGGGGTAGGAAATCTACTCACAACAGGAATGTCCATCCATATTTATTTATTCTTCTTCATTCTCATTTCTATAAATTCTCTCTTGCTCTTTCTTGATCCTTGTTCTCTCTTGTTCTACATTGTTCTTTTTTGTCCTCCTAACTACAAATGTTCCCAGTCATATATACCCTTAAAACCAGCAATTCCCAAGCCCTAGCAGGTCCCAGGGCCAGAAATTTTTGCCCTATAGAAAATCAGATGAGGGTTTTCACATATACTCACAGATCCATGGGAGTGGCTAGTACATGTCTGGTGAACTCCTTAATTGACAAAGTCAGTTAAGAAAAGCAATAAAATCATCAGCGAATTCTAGAGAGGAAGGTCAGAGTGATACACTACATTTTTAGGTGGTTGGTAAAGGGCTAAAGATTCATTTTCAGTAAAATTTTGAATAGGGCATGGATTGCTTAAATCAGCTTGCCCCTTCTTTTCTCGTAGCAAGCCTAGAGGCTACCAGGTAACCAGGCAACCTATGTAAACAGTCAGAAGGAAGCTGATAGCTCTTGATCAGCTAGCACATATGCCAGATGCTGCAGTTTCTATAGGTCTAGGTCTGGAGTTGGACTTACTGCTGCAAGTGAAGGAGATACCCAGGCCTCTAAATTATCAGTTCCAGGCTATGCTGTGATCAACTGCTCTGATTGGGGATGCTGTGGGTCTTTCTCTGGGTTGCAATCAATTATCTCTTCTGCTGTCCTTGAGAGTCTTGAACTAAAACCATCAGTAAACTGAGGTGAAAGTTAGCTTAAGGAGTTAAGAATATTTTAAATGGGTTAAAATCAGATCAGCAACTTGAGCAGGTAGTAATTCTATGTCTTTGGATATCTGTGAGTATCTTAAGTGAGATGCTCTATGCCTGGACCCAAATGGCTGTGATACAGATAATTGCAGGAAGGCAGATCTCTGTGTTTACCTAGGAGAGAGGAACAAGACCTGGCAGTGGGAAAACTGCTTTGAACTAAGGAATTGATTCCCAAATATGTCAGAGAAAGTGAGTCAGCTACAGTGAAAATCTACAGCAAAGGAGGAGCCACTTATTCACAACAGCAATAATGCCAAGAAGTGTTGCTTTTTGGTTTAGCCTTTACCAGATCCCTTGGTTCTGATAAGTCGCTCATGAAAGGATGGCTGAGAAATTATGGTATAATGTTGTAGCTTGTAGCAACATAAGCTCACATAAACTCCACATAAGCTCAGGCTACATGCAAACAAAGACATTTTTACTTCTCACTTTATGATTAGATGAATGTCTATTTTCTTCTCTTCCCTGTGGGCTCTTGTGCGTATTTTGTAGTACCTTCCTTGTCCTGGATCTTAGACGCCCTTGTGTCTCCCATGAAAATGATGCTAACTGTGTGTTATTCCTAAATGCTCTTAAAGAAATGGAAAGAATTTCCTTTTACATATGCTTTATCAAGAATTTTTAAACACTGAAACACATTGGACTTTCTCAGCTGTTTTGGCAGCATCTACTGAGATGAGCATGTAGTTCTGTCCTTCTATCCTTTGTTGATGGCTAAGGGTGATTGTACCTTGACTTCTGTCAGAATCTTATTTAGTTTTAAGAAAGCACTAAGAAGCATTAATGACGTAGTCTCAAAGACCTTTTATAGGTCATTCTGATTCAAATTGAATCTGACAGTGAGGTTGAAGACCAATATTTGATAGGCATGGCCAGCTATAAAATACAATCATTACTTGCCCTAAATTAATTCAAACCATTCTCAAATGCTCATTTCTAAATATCAGATGATATAATATTTAAAAAAAACAGTTAAGACAAACTTGGCAGTCACACAGACACATATTTTAATTTGTATCCTATTGATCCTCTTCCATTGTCATAGAGAGGATACTACAATCTTATTTACCTGGGAGCGTGATGGACAATTGGAAGATCATACTGTGTCATCGGGTAGGAGTAGACAGAACCTTGTTTGACTGTTTTTGCTTTCCTCCAGTACTCTTATTTGCTACCTGCCTGATTTTGCATGTATATGAACAAGCAGGGCATATTGAAAAACAGATTCCTGCCAACATAAGAAACAATTCAATAGTTTTACACAGCTATGATGCCTAGAAACCACAAAATGATCAGGATGACAAGATATTTTTAAAGGTGCAATAATGGCACTCGGGACATTAACCAAAACCTCTTTAATTGAACTTAAGATCCACACAAAAGGAAAAAATTATGCCTGACAATGGAGTCTGACCCAAATATTTTGGCTAGAGAGGTCATGGATCCTAGAAGAGAACTTGTTAATGTCACTTCCTCAAACCAATATAGTCCCTAAATCTACTATAAATATTTATACCCACAGAAAAGTGTAGCTCTTATCCCTCATCAAGGAAGTTTCTTTTTGCATCAGAGACTGCCTTAGTTACTTTTCTATTGCTCTAAGAGATATCACAAACAGGCAAACTTAAAATTTTCAATGGGGCTTGCTTACAGTTGAAGAAGGTAAGCCCATGGCCATCATGTCATCATGGAGGGTCAGTAGTTGAGAGCTTCTTTATCTGTAAGTTGGTGGTAGGTGCCTTTTGAAACATCAAAGGCCACCCTCAATAATACACCTCTTCCCACAAGACAAGGCCAGACCTCGTAATCCTTCCCAAACCAGTCCAACAAACTGTGGACTGAATATTCAAATATTTGAGCCTATGGGAGTCATTTTAATTCAAATAACTAAAGAGACTATTACAGAAAACCACATGTGATCAAAAGGCTGAGAATAGCTGACCAAGAGCCACCTAGTGTTACTTGAGTCTACCTAAAGCCCAGGTAACTTTGACGGACAGGGACAGAACAATGCTGAGAGCTGGAGAACTAGGAATTCAGCTACAAAAATAGTACTATCTAGAAATGGCAGGAGCTACACCTATAAAATCTCAACAATGTGACGACTTTTAAACAAGACTTGAACGATGACAACACTAATTGACATGGTAATCTAGATAGAGTAAATATCACAAAGAGCTATTTGCAATTAACAATTGCTGAGAGAGGATGAATTAGTCTTCCCCAGGAATGTGACCTTAAATGTATATACAAAACCAAATGGTTAGCCTTAAAAAGGTATACACACATGCAACTCAAAATGGACTTAGCAGATTGCATTTATATATTTATTCTCATATAACAATAATAATTAAAGAAAAAGAACATGAGAATTTACAAGGGTGTGGGTAAGGGAGATATGAGAGGAGCTGGAGGGAAGTAAGGTAGACCAAATGATAGAATTATCTTTCTATTTAATAAAAATAAAAAACTATAATGCTAAGCTATAGAAAGAAATCTGTTGTTCATAAGTACCTTAACACAGAGATTAATAATATTTTAAAATGCAAGTTCTGAGAAGACAAAGTGATTCTTTCCTTTTCCCAATATGACACAAGGTTTTGATGCTCCCTAAATAGCAAGATCCTTTTTTAAGATAAAGTCTTACTGTGTATTCCACTGTGACCTCAAATTATTTTTATTTTATTTTTACATTGATTTATTTACCTGTATGAGCATTTATCTGTATGTATGTGCATGTTGAGGTAACAGTATAACTTGGGGGAGAAGGTTCTCTCCCAGGCATCAAATTCTAGTTGTTGGACTCACTGGCAAGTTCCTTTATCATTTGAGCCACACAGCCAATCCTGATCTCACATTTTTGAAGCAAACTATCCTAAGTTTGGGATTCTTTGTTTTGGTCTGTTCATGGTTTAAATGGGTCAGACTGAGGTTTATTTATTCCTGGAATCTGAACCCAAACCAAGTTGTCCTGTATACTGAGCCAGTGTTCTGCCATTGGGATACATTTCCAACTGCTTTTTACATCTTTTAATAAACTTATTATAAAACTTACATAGAGCCGGGAAATGGTGGCACACGCTTTTAATCCCAGCGCTAGGGAGGCAGAGGCAGATAGGTCTCTGTGAGTTTGAGGCCAGCCTGGACTACCAGAGCCAGTTCCAGGACAGGCTCTAAAGCTACAGAGAAACCTGTCTCAAATAAAAAATAAAAAAATAAAAAGCTTACATAGAAAAGCAAGGGTTCTAGGACGTTCTCTCTTCTAAGTTTTTTGTTTTACTTTAAAAAAAGTAAAGTGAGAGAACACATAATACACTCTTATACAATGTTATAACTCATTAAAAAGTGACCAGAATCAGGATAATACAGTGTTAGCAAAGGAAAGAAGCAAGGGAGAAACAGAGAGTATGGTTCAGAATTTGGCAGATAATAGAGACTACTCGGGTTGAAAAGGCACAATAGCACAGCAAGGGGAGAGGGTTTATCTTTCCAACATATGGGACTTGGATATTTCAGTGTCTAAATGCACACCACACACACACACACACACACACACACATCAAAACTTCAATACATAGACCTCATAGCTTACATAAAATTAAGTCTATATTAATTAAAAACAGAAATGCAAGATGAAAAGTTCAAAATTTACAAAGGTAATGTAGTAGAAAAAAGTGGTGTGATTTAGATGGATTTTCACATGCAAGGTCAAAACTATGATCCATGAAACAAATAATGGGTTGCAGTTCATTAAAATTAAAGGCTATAGCTCTGTGAAATTCATGGCCAAACTCAGAGCAGGACAAGCTGCCCACTGAGGAAATATGCTTATAAATTACATATCTGACTAATAAAGAACTTATTCCAGTGCATACAATGGATCTAAAAGCTCAACATATGTAAATAAAACCAAACATAAACTTGGGGAAGTAACCTGGAGATTCTTTCGTGTTTTAAGATTTGCAAATGGAAGATAAACATATGGGAGGGTGCCCAGATTTTATGGGAAAAGAAACATTTAAACAGTTAAATGTAATTCTGCACATGCAGGAATGGACAAGTAGGTAAGGGGACATCTGGAAAAAGCAAATGCTGGAGGAAAAAAAAAAGCAGGAGGACTCTCCTTCCTTGCAGGTGATAATTTAAAATGGTATCCACACTTTGGAAAATGGTACAGTTTCTACTTCTTACAATGCTAGGTGGTCACATTGTTTAATACAGTAACTATTTTTCTAGATCTCTTCTCCCTCCTTCCTCTCCTGCCCTCCTCTTTCCCTCCTTCCTCTCTCTCCCTGCCCACCCAAGATTTTCTCTCTGTTTAGATGTACATGTGTGTGCAGGTACGTCTGTTCATGTGTGCATGTGAATATAAATGGGGGTTCAGTTTTACTTACAATTTCCAGTGAGTAGAACCAATCAAGATGGATGAGGAGCAAATGGATGTGTGATAGACACATACACTCAAATCCTTCACAGGAATAAGCTACTGGACCACAAAATGACAGAAATATCTCTTAGATGAGTAATGACCAATAAAGGAAGCCAATGTGTTCAAACAAATATTTAAAGTTGATAAAAATTGATCAGTGTTTGTCAAAATGTGGGGATGGACATATATGAATGTATAACATTCAAATGATTCTCAGAGCAATAAAAATAGTGTATATAATGTTATAGTGCCAAATAGCCAAAACTATAAATTTGTAAAAACCATCAAAGTTTACTGCACAAATATAAATGGATAAAAACAACCAGGGCATCTTTGAGAGATGGATGATTATAAAAATAGCAAAGACAATAGACAAGTTGAGCCTGAAACTTCAGATACCTAATCAAGGATTGGTGCGGGAGAATTATTTATATTCTGTTAATCATGTTTTTAATAAATGCTGATTGGCCAGGGCAGGAAGTATAGGCGGGAAAACCCAACAGGAAGTAGAAATGATGCAATGATAACAGGAGAATTCTGGGAAGGAGGAAGT
>LOEQ01002296.1:83127-98393 GCA_001685075.1 Bramus lutescens | reverse complement strand
CCTATCAAAAGGCCAAGGCAGTTTCTTTATTAACCAATGAAAGTCACACATAGATAGATGACCCTCCTATATCATTTCCCATTTTTCTGTTTAAATAAAAAAGAAAGGCTTTAATTTTAATATAGTAAAATTACATAGCTGTGTGGGAGCCGGGAGCCAGGCGGGAGTGCAGCCTGCCATTCCTTTCACTACATAGTGTGGTATGGGAAGAAAAGAGAAGCAAAATAGTTCATATCCAGTGGACAGAGCTGTATCTGAAGAGGTGAAAGTTGAGGAGCGGGCTGAGGTGTGTGGCCCAATTGCCACCCAGGGTCATGGTGACGTCTGTGCCTGGGCTCTTGTCAGTGTTTACGCATAGATTCATGGCCTTGCTGCAGCCATGCTCTATGTTGATGTCCCTGGATCCTGATAACACTGAAAGCCAAGAGGAAAAGGCTGTACAGAATTGATTCTGCCCCTCACTAGTTGCAGCAGTAGGGAGAACAGGGCCTACATCTCACCTGGGCAGCAGAGTAGAGCTAACTGGGTTCACTGGGACATGGACAACCTGGCCCTGGGGGCATGAGAACAGGAGAATGGATCCTATCCCCCTCATCTGCCATGTGGAAGTATGGGTGAGTGAAAGATGCCTTCCCCCGCCCTGCACCTCACTCCCTGGTATGGGTGGGGAAACTGACCCAACCCCTCACCAGCTGCAGCAACTCAAGAGAACTGGCTCTGCACCTTGCCTGGGCAGCACAGTAAAGTTGACCCTGTAGACAGGGGCCTAGGGTGGGTGGGTGGTGGTGGTGAACTGGCCCTAAGGGCATGAGAGTGGAATAGCTGGTACCACCCCCCCTCCTCTGCAGTGTGGTGGTGACAGCAAGGGAAATAGGCCCTACCCCTCTCGTTTCAGCCTCTTGCCACAGACAAAGGAGCAGACTGTTCCCTTTACCAGCTGCAGCACTCTGGAAAGAGAACCCTGTACTTCCTATGGGCAGCCAAGTAGAGCTGATCCTGTTTATGGAGATGAAGGTGAGCCAGCCTTGAGAATATGTGTGTGCAAAAGGTGGCCCTGCCCCTCATCTGCCATATGGTAGCATGGGCAAGGGAGCAATGCCTCCCCTTCTCCCTTGATGCCTGTGGTGGGTGGGAGAGTTATCCCTGAGCTTATAAGAGCAGGAGAGCTGTCCTTGCCCCTCATCAGCTGTGGCAGTAAAGCTGACGCTGTTACCAGGGGTGGCACCAGTGAGCTGTCACTGAAGGTATGACCATGGAAGACTGGACCAACTACTCATCTGTTGTGCAGCAATGAGAGAGAGAAGCTCCCCTTTGCCCCTCACTGCCTGCAGCAGATGAGAGAGCTGACCCTCCCCCTAACCAACTGCAGAACCCAGGAAAGGGAACCCTACTCCTTGCCAGGGCAGCACAGTAAAGCTGACCCTATTGATGGGGGTTTGGGTGAGCCAGCCCTGAGGGTATGAGAGTGTCTTGTCTGCCATGTGGTGATATGAGGGTGAGGGGAAGATGCCCTCCTCAGCTTGCCACATGTGGCAGTTGTGAGAGCTGTTCTTGCCCCTAATCAGCTGCACCACTCACCACTTGGGAGAGTGGGCCCTGCACCTCACTTGGGAGAGTGGGCCCTGCACCTTACTTGGGAGAGTGGGCCCTGCGCCTCACTTGGGCACCACAGTAGAACTACTACTCCTGATAACTTAGGTGCCAGTGGGGCGACTCTGAAGGCACGAAAGCAGGAGAACCTTTCCCACATCTTACTTATGGCTGCATAGGGGGAACCAGTCAGTGAAATGCCAGAGAGCTCACCCTGGTGGTGAGGGTGGTGGAGAGCTGTTGGGTTGACCAACCCTGCAACTTCCCAGGCCCAAAACCAGGATTATGAGTTGGCCAACCCAAACATCCACCCTGCCTATAGTCTGCTGGAGCATGTAAAGGAGCACATTTGGCAGATCCAAAGCTGCAGGATCCTCATGACACAGGGCAACAGCAGAAGTATATCCTATAGGAACCCCAGTGAGGGTCCAGTATCAATAGTGTAGCAGAAACAAGAGGCCTCAAACCAGACTAATGACTCTTTACGGTAAAAACTTGCAAGTAAAAATATATGGACAAAAGATTATATTGTGTGACTCTCTGTGTCACACTGCAGCTTCCATAATGAAAATTTTATTTTCTTTATTTCTTTTTAAAAGTTTTCTCTGAATTTTATTTTTATGGGGAAAGTACAAGGGCATGGGATAGGTACAAAGGGATGAGAAGAGAGATGGGATCGAGATACATGATACAAAATCACAAAAATAAATAAAAAGAATGTTTAAAAGTGTGTGATCAATAAGGTAAACATCATTAGCGGTTTTAACTTATGTAATGATAAGGTCTACTATTCTTACTGTATGTGGGTATGTTTATGCTTTGTGAGAAATGGGGACAGACACTGAGGTCAGTTTTCTGTCTATTCCAAAGTCTTGTAAGATTTTGAACTGCACCACCACCATCAAAGCAGGACCATCCTGAAAAGAATTCTATCTTCTGCCTGTGTCCTTTCCTCATGGTGAATGCTGTAACCATGTTCATTTAAGTATGACAATGTCAGGCCATCTTTCACAAAGCAGAGAGAGATGCTATTTGTGTCCTGAATATAAAAAGAAGACCACCTTGCTAAATGGAATATTAAGTAAGGACTAATCTATCATATAATCAGTGAGAATATCAGAAGTCTTAAACAAAGGCAAACATATCATAAGAGACATGGTGGAAAGTTATTGAAAAACCATGAGTCCGTCTGCTCAGGAAAGTGCACATAGGGCTCAAGATACCTGACCTTTGGCATCCTGAGATGAATTAACTCTTGAAAATTATTCCATATTTAAAGGTAGGATAGTTGACTGTCTTGCTAAATTTTATCCATGAGTGTAAAATGTGCAATTTCACTAAGTCTGAGGAACTTAGTTTACAGTTGAGAGAACTGAATAGAGTCAAAAAATTTATGAAACCTTTTTAATGTGTGTGTGTGTGTGTGTGTGTGTGTGTGTGTACGAATACAATGCCTTCAGAGTCCAGAGGAATAGGACCACCCTGACACTAGAGTGAATAATATGACCTGGGTTCTGAGAACCAAGCACAGGTCCTGTACAAAAGCATTATGTGATCTAAATTGTTGAGAATCTCTCCTCCCTTTATGAAGCCTTCTATGCAATATAAAAACAAAGCAATAAACCTATTATATGAATTATGTATATAGGAGTCTTGAAATTTTTCAATGGATTTCTATAATCAGGACATTTCAAAACTTTCTACAGTTACTTAACACATGACAATAAAGATATTAGTCTAAAGTATTTGTAACAGGTGACTAACTGATCTTTATCTCTTAAAATAATTTATGGAGGCATTTTAATAGCTGATATTGACTGGCAACTTGACACACCGAGGAAGAGGGAACCTCAACTGAGGAACTGCCTCCATCAGGCTGGCATGTGGGCATGCCTGTACGGCAGTTACTTGATTGCTGATTGACTTTGAAGGCTAGCCCTCTGGGCAGTGCCAACCTTGAGCATGTGTGTCTGGAATATATAAGAAAGGTAGCTGACTTTGAGCCTGGGAGTGGACCAGCAAACAGTACTCTTCCATGGCCCATGGCAGGGCACATAGGTACAGGTCCATTCTATCTTGACTAAAGGTCAGAGTTGGACCTTCTGTTCCTTCAGGGTTGTTGTAAGCAGGTGTGGCTAATATCCAGACCTAAAATTTCAGGTATTAAGAAGTATATCTGTTTCTACTTCAAACAACAGCCTAAGGATCCAACTAGTTTCTACTCCCTTAGGGAGATACCTATGAATTCCACCCAGGGAGTGGTTTGTCTACAGATAGTTTTGGTCTAGGGATGTGAGAGTTACTTATTCATTCTGGCAACAAAATGTTTAATTAAGAATGTAGACAGTAATCCTTCAACTGGTCTGTTTATTTCTTGTATCATGCGAATGCAGTTTTTTATCTTACTCCTACCTTTTGGGATCGGGGTAATTAAGCAAATGGAAATTCAATGGAGGCAACTTTTCAGTATTCACTGCACTCCCTCCTGATACTATCCTATGTTTCTGTTTCTATTTTCTCCTATATCTATGTTCCTTTTGCCTATAATTCTAATCCTCACACTCCTACCCTGGAATGTACGAACCTGCTACTGCAAGGAGACAGACAGAAGTCACCCTGAAAAGGTGACTTATGACACTTCTTCTGTTCCTGCATCCTTGAGTTCATTCTTTGTATTTTCTTGATGATGGAACTGTACCCTGCAAAAGTTCAATAAAACTTCTCCTTCCCTTTTAATCAGTAATTTCTCACAAAACAACAACAACAAAGTAGAAAAGTTTTAGATTTAAATAGTGTGATAACATCCCACTGTTGATGATGACACTAAAATTTTTAAACTAAATGTGAAGCTGTATGGGAAAGGCTGTTTATCTCATAGTGATTTAAAGTGTACATATATTCTTAAAAAGATGTTCCCATGAATATTCAACCAGTTGGATAAGACATAAAACAGTTTTGAAAACAATATTATGGGAATAAACCAGCATAGAACAATGTGCTCATATCATAAATCTAATTCTATGTATGAACACAGGAAAAATGTTATAGAAAATAAACTGAAGTCAAAGTGGTTATTCCTTCATATTGAAATTATTTCCCTTGTTGTATTTTTGAAATTTAATTTTTTTCTTGTATTGGTATGAATGTTTCCAAAATAAAAAAAATAAGTTTATTTGACAAAGTAATGCAAAACTGTATCCTAAGAGAAAGTTTTATTGGTTGTATTTGTGTTCAATACAATGTCCCATTGTTATAAAGGCTAACAATAGGTTGACAAAATTACTAACATTGTTTCTATTATGGGTGTTATAATTGAGTTGATGTTCTTGCTTTTGTTGGATATACATGTTCTTGGGTAATATGTAATCAAAATTTGCCTTTCATCTTGATGAGTCTATCTACCAAATGACAATATTACATACATGGCATCATATCACTAAGTCTTCAAGCCTCTATGATGCCACCAGTAAGTTGTACTTGTTCTAAAACACAACTCAGTGTTGAAGAGATTGCTGTAAGTGAAATAAGTCAGTCACAGAAGGAATGTTACGTACTGTGTGGAGCAAAGACAGGCAGACAGGCAGTAGAGGAGCTGGCAGATCTAGGGGAGGAAGAGGAAGATATGCCCTTTTGAAGTAACTGACTGTGAACTTTGTAAAATGGAAAATTCCACAGAATGGTGCACAAGTAGGTCCCCAATGCTAGAAATTCGTTATGTGAAAAATGTTTAAATGGGTATTGGGCCACAATTATATTTTTAAAGAAATCAACAAGATTGTAAGAATATGAGTAGGTTTTGACAAACAGCAGGTTACCTTAAACTATTTCAAACATTCCTGTTCAGATAGACATGTTCAAATCCTAGATAATAAAGCTGTGCATTTCATAATAAATGAGAAAATTACAGTCTGGTGCCATGAGCACCACAGGAAGTGGGTGTGGATGAAAGGGCTACAGTGCTTAAAGTTTTAAAATAGTAGAAATTCCACACTACAGGGATGAAATTCAGATGCTTGTCTTTTATACTCATGTAAAAAGCTCAAAAGCTACTGTGTTGTGATTGGTTTTTGGTTTCTTCTGTTGCTGTCATTGAAATAATAAAAACAAAACCTAAGATTGAATGATGACAAACTCCAATATTTTTAATGAGGTGTTTTGCATAGATATATATATTTCATATTTTTTCTATCACAATATTAGAGATTGTATAGGATCAACTTAAGTGGAGAGAAACTCAAAACAATTTCATTAAAATAAAGAACATGACAAGGTGTTCTACTTTCTATACCTATTCAATATAGTACTTGAAGTTTGATTCTTCCTTCCAGTTTCACTCAACCCTAATAATAAAAAGAATTCAGGCACAAAAAAAATAGTTCTCTGGATAAGAAATAGTAAAAAAAAAACAGGCTTGTATTTGTTATTAAAACCTTTTAACGATGTAATTTAAATGTATCAAGAACTTTGCAATAACTATTGAAAAATAAACATTCACATACTTGTATAAAATCTATAATCTAGATATTTCAGAATCATTTAGAGTGTCATTGAGCATATATTTGAATAACAGAAAAATCAAAGTATATGGTACAAGCAAAATCTCCTGAAGGAAGCTGTGTCTGATGACAGAGGAGCTAATTAGAATTTCAGTGCTATGGAGAGATTGGAATGTTGCAAGTCCAGGGGCTAACTACTGCATCTTGGGCTAGTTCTAGTCCTCCGGAACAACCATTCCTTGCCCACCTCTGTGTCAAGAATTAACATCCTGTGACTAATAAGATAAAAACCTTTTGAAATCTATTAATTTAGCAAACCACTTGTTTCCACCAACTCGGAAGCTCAGATAGCATTTTTGGCCAATAGACTAGTTCCCCCACACCTGACTGTACCTGACTTTTGGATGTACCCACCAATATATTTTAAACTTGCCTTGTCTTACAACTTTCTTTGTTCTGTAAAACTATAGAAACTTCAAGAAACTGCTTCCATGTTAGAACACGGAATTTGGGGTAGCCTGAGTCTGTGTTCCTAGGCCATGGTCACTCAAAACTGCTCCAGACTTAACTGTCTTAATTGAGATGAGAGCTGTGGGTTTTAAGTGGGCACAAGAATGCCTAAGAAGTAGCAATCCTAGCCAATGAGTTTTTATGATAAACAAGGCATCAAGCTACTACACAAACAGGTTTAATCTTCATTGTCCTAGGAGATGCACCTCTGGTTAGTTTGTTCCTGTGCATCCAGAGATGTGTAAGTGAAGAAGGAAGACGCATCATGACTGCACATAGCGTTCTCTCATTGGCCGAGGGTCCTGAACTGAATTAAAGGGTGGAAATGATAAACTCAGCAACAGCTTTCATCCTTCCCTATGCTTCTTGATAGCAGACATAGCATGATGGGCTGCTACATGATGGTGCTGCCATGCCTCTCTGCTGCAGTGGGTTCTAGCTATATAACCATGAGCCCAGTAAAGCCTTCTTCTTCCCTCAAGGTTTTTGTTTGTTTGGTTGGTTGGTTGGATGGTTGGTTGTTTTTTTTGTTTTGTTTTGTTTTTTGGGGGTTTTTTTTGTCAGCAACAAGAAACAAAAACACATAATGGGAAGATTACATATTGTGAGGGAGTAGAACAAAACTGAAAACATATTTTCCTGAGGAAATAGCTGTTTTGATTTATTTTGTCTCTTTTAACAATGTTATTTCCCATTGAATGGGAAGACCCACATTAACTGTTTATTAGATGCTATGTCTTATGTATGGCGATATTTACACCATGTTTGCATTGTAATTCACACATAACTGTATCCCATTTAAAGAGTAACCACTTAAGAACTGACAAAATCAAAACATCAAAAGGATCACTTCAGTGGGTAAACTCACAGCATGGAGATAACCGTTGACCGTTTTCCCCTAGCAGAAAATAGCAGTCAACCTACCTGCCATAGTAAGCTAGGACTCTGATCTCTAGTCATTCTCAGTTTGGATTTCTAATCTCTGTTTGATTCTGAAGATGAGCGATAATATTAAAATAAAGCAGTGCATAGCAACCGGGATACAGAGGGCTGGAAGGATAGCTCAACAGTTAAGAGCAGCTGATGCTCTGCCGGAAGGCATGAGCTTGATTTTCACCATCCAAGTTCACAACTCTGACTCTAGCTCCAGGGCTTCTAGTGCCTCTGGTCTGTGAGGCCATCTGCACTCATGTGAAGACATTCACACTTTCATATGATTAAAAATAATAACAATAAACTTTCTTAAAAGAAAGAAATTAGACTGCAGAATAAATCTTTTCTAGTATTTAATTAAGTAGTGGGAATATTAAAAAAAGAAACATTTCCAGGAATATGAAAGCCTTTCTATTGAGAAAAGACCATGAAATCTTAAGAGCTAAACTCTAATGCCGTTGTCCAAAACAAGGAAAGTATGTCTCCATAGGTAAATATGCCAACTTGCCTTAACTTATCTGCACCTAAAGAAGAACTCTTGAAGACAAAGAACATCTTATGAGTTTATAAACACTCTACAAAGAGAAAGCAGGCTATCTGAGGTAGCTTGATTTCAGTCACTTTTGCTAAAATTCTGGCAAAACTGTTATTGGGCAACTTTTTCCTTAGAACAGAAATAGTTCTTCCTGGGAGAAGTAAGGAAGCTTGTATTCCTTGTATGCCTCAGGAAACTAACAAAGCTTACCATTCTCAGGAAATTCAGAAAACTACAAGATCCACAGGTCCTTTCCCAAGGTTATATTGGCAGCCAGCATTCCTGGAGACTCTAGTGGAGATGCCTGAGAGTGGGTAGGTCACTACAAGGATGCAGTTCTGTGAGCCATTAGCCATGCTGCAGTGTGCTTTTTTGTAATGCAGTGCTGCCTTGGAGTCATCCATACCCTTGCAAGTAACCCCAATAAACTCACTAGTTTACCAAGCTGGACACAGGAGGGATTTCTACATCTCCTCGATATCTCATCTGCAATGGATAGTCTTTTCAGATCTTCCCAAGAAAAGATGGATGAAAGAGCTCTCATTAGGAATCACCCCAGAGCTTTGGTCAGGACAAAGGCTTCAGGGAAGTTACAGAGGATGATTCCGGCTAAGAAAAATGAATCACAAAGAATATGAACAGTGTAATGTACAGTGACATTATTCCCTTAACAACCGAAAATTGAGAAAACCATTCAAAACATCCATGAAAATCAAGGGATCCTTGATTTTGGCTCCACACCAAAGACAGCTGAAAGCAAAGTACTGTCTTCTCCAGAACCACAACGCAAAGGAGAGGAAAAAGTATCTCAATTCAGGATGAACTAATCTGAATAAGGGGGTTGGACCACCCAATACCAGAGCAATTAACTCTGCTCAGATTAAGTAGATAGAACACACTAGGAGAAAAAGTCACGTGGATTGCTTGAGGTTGACAATTCAAGCAGATACAATCATAATAAGAATGATTAAAACAGCACTGCACATTACAAAGATGAAAGAACATGATCAGGAAAGAAATCAAGAAAGGAGGAAAAAAAAGTCCCCAGCAGCATCTCACATTACAGACCAAGTTCCTAAGAATAAACATTCAACCCTGGTGAACTTCTACAGTGAAATGATGCAGCTGCAGGTAAAGATGGTGGTTGTTGTTATTATTATTAACATTAGTACTCCCTGTGTGTATGTGCATAGCATGTATGTGAGCAAGAGCACCATAGAGTGCCTGTGGAGGTCAGAGGACAGTCTTAAGGAATCACCCATCTCCTTCCAGCTTTATGTGGCTTCAAGGGATCCAACTCCAGTTGCAGGCTTGAGTGACAAGTACCTTTGTCCACTGGGATAGCTCACTGTCCCCAGAGTAGGAATTTCAGAGTGACAAATGATAAAGGAGCACTGCAGAACCAGATGGCATAGCAATCATTAGCTCCAATAGGACTGACTCCTCCTCCATTCCCAGAAACTGTCCCTAACTGCGACCCACAGGAAGCTCAACAGCCTCTATTTCTCTCGGCTGTTCCTCTAGAATGTGACCGCAAATGTTGTCTTTTATATTGGTTCACCATATCAATTATTACAACTTTATTAAATAGATTACAAATAACTTAGAAATAAATGGTTCCAATTGAGACTCAGTTCAGTAAAATTGTGCAAAGGTATATAATTGCAGGTGAGCTGAGAAAAATCTAATATTGGTAAATGAGTGTAAAATGATTGACTTTAAGGTGAGTATTTTAAACATACAGGGATCCATTCCCTCCATTCCACAGTTTACTACCGTGATGATTACGATTTCATTCATATAAATACCCAAGAATAATGACAAAAGTAAATAAAAAGAACTGTTGGATACTTTCTATTTATCTGTGTGTGACAAGTCTTCCCATCAAAATGTTAATTTATATGCTTCTCTCAAAATTCAGATAAAAAAATACTCAGGCATGGATTATGTCCTCATGTTCTCGTGTGAGAAAACCTAGGCTGGAGACAGAAAAAATATTACTTAAGAGTTATTAACTCAAGCCTAGAAAAAGATATAAAGGTTCTAATATTAAGGTCACCAAAAAATAGTCTAAAAGAACACATGATTTAAAAAAAAAATCTCAAATACACCAAGATCGTCTTCCAAGTTACAGTTCTCATTCCTTTAAAACATTCCTACTTCCCCTTCCCAGTTTTCCCAGGAGATCTTAACTATTTCCCTTTCTGAGGCCCTCCATGTGTGTCCTTTTTAAGGTTCTCCTTTTTACCTAGCTTCTCTGGGGTTGTAGATCATAGTCTGGTTATTTTTTGCTTTATGTTTCATATACACTTATGAATGAGCACATACTGCGTTTGTCTTTCTAGGTGTAGGTTACCTCACTCAGGATAGTTTTTTTTTATAGTTCCATCCAACTGCCTGCAAATTTCAACATGTGATTTGTTTTTACAGCTGACTACTAATCCATTGTGTAAATGTACCACATTTTCTTTATCCATTCTTTGGTTGAGGGGCATCTAGGCTGTCTTCAAATTCTGACTATTACAAATAATGCTGCTATGAACATAGTTAAGCAAATGTCTTTGTGGTATGATTGTACATTCTTTGGGTATATGCCCAGGAGTGGTATTGCTGGGTCTTGAAGTAGATTGATTCCCAGTTTTCTGAGAAACTGCCATACTGATTCCCAAAGTGTCCATACAAGTGAGCACTTTCATCAGCAATGGAGAAGTGTTCCCCTTAGTCCACATTCTCTCCAACAAAAGCTGTCATCAGTGTTTTTGATCTTACCCATTCTGACAGGTGTAAGATGGTATCTCAGAGTTGCTTGATTTGCATTTCCATGATGGCTAAGGATAGTGAGTAATTTCTTAAATGTATTTTGACCATTTGATATTCTTCTGTTGATAATTCTCTGTTTAGATCTGTACCTCATTTTTTAATTGGATTACTTGGTATTTTGATGTCTAGCTTCTTGAGTTCTTTACATATTTTAGAGATTAGCCCTCTGTCAGATGTGGTGTTGGTAAAGGAAGGGGAAAGGGTACTTGAGGGCTCGAGATTCCCAATTTGGGGGAGAGACAGAGAAGGGGCACAATGAAATATATATCTTGATAGATGGAGTCATTATGGGATTAGGGAGAAACCAGGCTCTAGGGAAATTCCCAGGAATCCACAAGGATGATTTTATCTAAGACTCCTAGCAATAGTGGAGAGAGTGTCTGAACTGGCCTTTCCCTATAATCAGATTAGTGACTACCCTAATTGTCATCATAGAACCTACATCCAGTATCTGATGGAAGCAGATAGAGTGATTCACAGCCAAGCACTGGGCTGAGCTCATTGAGCTTAGTTAAAGAGAGAGAGGAGGGATCACATGAGTAAGGTGGGTAAAGATCGTGAATGGGAAAACCACAGAGACAGCTGACCTGAGCTTGTGGGAGCTCATGGATTCTGGAATGACAACTGGGGATCCTGCATGGTACCTAACTAAGTCCTCTGAATGTGAGTGACTATTATGAGGCTTGATCTATTTTGGAGAGGCCAGGCAGTGAGACCAGGACTTATCCTGGGTGTATGAACTGACATGGAGCCTATTTCCTGTGGTAGGACACCTAGGTCAGCCTTGATAAAAAGGGGAGGGGCTTAGTCCTGCCTCAACTTGGTGTACCAGGTTTGCTGACTCACCAAGAAAGGCCTTACCCCATCTGAGGAGTGAATAGGGGAGGTGGGGGACAGGAGGAGGGGAGAGAGGAAAAACTGGGACTAGTATGTAAAATAAATATATAAAATAAAACACTCTTACATGTTTGTCTGTTAACCATGAGTTACTGAACTGAGACTTTACATACATCTGAAGAAAGTTTATAATATATAAAAAACAGAGAATTTTAAACAAATAAAATAAAAATAATTCATAGAAAGAAAGTAAAAGATAAAGTATTTTTGATATATTTAAAGACTTTCCAGCCTGCTTACAACATGGAGAGAGAGAGAGAGAGAGAGAGAGAGAGAGACTGTTTTCCTGAAACAAAAAGCAGAAAATAAACTTGAGGTATCAGTGAAGAGCTTTAGAAAATCAAACAGCATGGGGATTGTTCTGGAAACTCCAGTTATAGACATTGTGGAGATTAGGAATGAAGATCTCTTAAATAATGCAGGAAGAAGAGTACAGACAAAGCAATAAAACTGGTTAATCAGCCCAGACTCTCCACTGTCTGGAGATTAGTATTTACCTAAGAGAGCACAGAAAGAGGCAAATAATTTAAAGAGCTACCTACTCCAATTCCACATGGTTGTAAAAGTTAAAATTGACAGGTTTAATTAAAAGTTTGAAAAAGAACGTATGGGTATATTAATGATTACAAAACAGACCCACTGGATTTCACTGATAAATCCATATAGAAAATGATAAAAAACAGAGAATTTCTCAGGAAATTATTGAAATAAAACCTTTACCAAAGAGAATGTGTGTCTTGTTTGCTTTCCCTGTAACTGTGATAAAACAAACAAGTAAACAAACAAACAAAACAAGACAAAATAAAATACCTCAGACAGAGAAACCTAGAGAAGGGATTTATTCTAGCTAGCAGTTCAATGTACGGCCCACCACGATGGGGAAGTCAGGTAGCAGGAGCTTGCATCACAACCACAATCAGGAAAGCATGCTAGGGCACGGTTCTTTTTCTCCATTTTATACAATCCAGGGTTCCTTGTACAGGATCTGCTAAGAATGAGGATGAGTCTTCCCACATCACTGACATAGCCATGAAACTCTCCCACAGGTACGCCAGATACCCTTCCCTGGGAGACTGACAACAGTTACACTTCAAATTATTAGGGAATACTAGGAAATAGAACAACAGCAAAATGTTATTCTCCAAAGGTTGGATGGACCTCTAGATACCAGAAAAGGTGCAACCTAGGTAACAACTGAGCTCTGAATGTAGAAGGGATCCAAAGGAAGGCACCTGAAACCTTCTGTTCTATGCATTCCTTTTTGCACTACTGCAGAAGGCGCTGAACCAGGATACTGGAAAACTCCATCAAACATTATGGCAAGATACTCACTATGAACCAACACAAAAATGTTACAAAAGACAACAGCCAAAGTCTTTGGACAATGCTACAAATGCCCCTGGAAAGCAGCTGACCTAAGCAAAAAACAACTGTGCTTCTTGGGCAGGTGTGTTCAAAAGCAGTATAAAATTTAACTCTACCTAACATGGTGTAATCATAGATATTAAGGTTAGAGAAAACACACATTGATAGTGTACTGAGGAAAATGGAATAGGACTTGCTGAGCAATCTTTCCAAGAATGTTGGTTGTTCTACTGGATGCCCAAAGGCAATGAGCAGCCTTTCCAGTCAGAACAGTCTCAAAGAACACAGTGTAAAAATGGTCATTTTGCAAATATCTGTGAAGGTGGAAACGACAAGATACATCCAAGTAACAGCTAAATAAAGTTAAAAGTACCAACTAGAAAGATAGCAAGACAGCTTAGCTACTTAAAGGCTAAGGATCATCATCAAAGGCACTGAGAAGCTGGCAGAGACCATCCCTTGCTATAACAACAGAATCAGCACTAAGCAAATACAGGAATAGTAGTTTTAGAATATAGTGCAAATCTATTAACATTTAAAACACTGTGTGCAAGAGAATTTAAGGGTACATCATTTAATATGCTTTAATTTCTAAAAACTGAAATTTTATAATAGAGTTTATAGAGAGAACATGATGGTAATTTTCTCAGTTTTAGGATAGTTCAGTATACTAGAAAGACTTTATAAGAAACAGGATTTTGATTTCTTAAATTGGTTTGGTTTGGGTTTTGATTTTTTAGGAGCATGGTTTTATTTTAATCTAGTGGTTTTGTTTATATGTTTCGTTTTGTTTATTTTTTCTTTTTATTAAAATTAGATTATTTTCTCATACAGTGTATTCTGACTATAGTTTCCCTCCCTCTGCTCGTCCAGTCCCTCCCCACCTCCCCTTCCCTCCACATCCACTCCATTTCTGTCTTTCATTAGAAAATAACAAGCTTCTGAGAGATAACAACAAAACATAACAAAATAAAATGTAAGATAAAAGCAAAGCCATCACACTTAAGTTGGACAAGGCAAACCAATGGAAGGAAAAGAGCTCAAGAGAAGGCACAATAATCAGATACCTACTTGTTCCCACACTCAGGAGTCCCATAAAAATTGCTAAACTGAAAGCTATAACATATGCAAAGGATCTGATGTAGACCCACGTAGACCCCGTGCTGGCTGCTCCAGTCTTTGTTAGTTCATATGAGCCTTGCTCAGTTGATTTAGAGAGCTTTGTTCCCCTGGTGTCCTCCATCATCTCTGGATCTTTTAGTCTTTCTGAGCACTGAGGGGAGGGCTTTAATGAAGACAGCCCATTGAGAACGGTGTGGAACATGGTCTTGTGACTTAACCTGAACTGGCTTGGAATACATAGAATTTCTGTCTAAAATAATATTTATTATAGCAATTTAAAAACACCCAGGAAATCTTTAATTTTGATATTCGTCTGGGATGCTTAGTGTTACTGACCTGGAGAAATCTGGAATCACAAAAGAGACAAGGATGGTACTGAGAAGTTTAGAAGCTCCTGCCACCCTTCCCTGGGCTTGGATCCTCAACTACATAAGAAGGAGAAAGCTAGCTAAGCACGAGTGGTCACGTATTCTGCTTCCTGAGGGTGGATGCAATGTGACCAGCTGCTCCAAGATTCTGACACCTTGATTTTCCACACATGATGGTCCACGAGCCAAAGGAAAACCCTATTCCCTTAGATTGTTTGTGTCAGAGTATCTTATCAAAATAACAGGACAGGAAACAGAACAATTTCCCTTACTACACCTCTGTTTCTTTGGGTAAGAGAATTAGGAGGTATGGTGGCACAGACTTTTAATGCCAGCAGTTAGGAGGTAGAGGCAAGGATATTTTTCTAGCTTGAGGGCAGAATAGGTTAGGTAACAAGTAGAAGTCAAACCTTGACTACATAGCAAGGTCTTCTCCCAAACAAATGCAAAAGCCAAACCAGGTACCATGATACTGGCCTTTAATTCAAACTGCTCTAAGGACTAAGGCAAGAAGAAAAGAATTTTAAGGCCTACCTGAGCTATAAAATAACCTGAAGTCCAGCCTAGACTGTATAATGAGTTCGAGGCTGGTGCTGGCAAATTAATCAGACTCTCTCTCTCTCTCTCTCT
>LOEQ01002296.1:20896-83038 GCA_001685075.1 Bramus lutescens | reverse complement strand
ATATATATATATATATATGTGCTTGGATATAAGCTAGAGAGATGGCTCAGAAGTTAAGATTGACTACAGGCCTTGAAGAGGACCTTGGTTCAGTTCCCAGCACCCATAGATCCAGGGGGTCTTCTGACCTCTTTGGGAACCATCACTCACATGCTCTTGGTACACACACACACACACACACACACACACACACTTACTTCAAGATATAAAGTGTAAGTTATATTTTAATCTAGAGTATGGGGTCATCAGTAGGGCAGTTACAGCATATACTGTGCAAGGTGCTGATTTCAGTACCTAGTATTCCACTAAACATTGAGTAGCTGCAAACACACACACGTTATTTTTCTAATGAATGCAGCACCATTTCTTTATATAGTGTTATTTATATTAACGTGTCTTGCTTAGGTACCCAAGCACCCTCTCTCTCCCAAATCATTGTTAATCGTGGAGAGTTTCAGAAAATTGGCAGCAATTTATAGCTTCCATCACTCTACTTTCATATGCTGTCTAATAGAGGGATCATGAATCATTGTCACAAAAAAATTAAATCACTGCATTTAAAATCTATTTTTAAAGTCTGCAGAATGTGGGGTAGAAATTTAACTGTTAGGAGTTAAAGTGTGCAGTACACTCCCATGTCCCCATTATTTGGAACGGTGACAGTGTTAACATCATAAGGGAAAAATAATGGCATTTGAATGGAACTGAACAATTTGGATAGGAAAACCCTGCGGTGAGGGGAGGACCCAGGACAATATCTGGCAGTGGTTGGGGTGCTTTTCTCAGAGCATGCCTCTGCAGCATCCGCTTAACTCTGTTTTGAGCTATGCAGAGCTCAGTGGAAACTAATTTAATAGGCCTCCCCTAGGATGGGGAGCTGTCAGCACAGACCTACTCACCAGCGAGAGTATTTCTGACCTTCTCTCCAGAGAACGAAATGTTCCTGGAATGGCAAAAGAGTACGTATTCTGAAAGGAGCCCTGTCAATTAGAGTCCTCCCCTGACAGTAAGAGGATGAGCAAACTCAAGGAGGATCCTTCCCTTGATCATGAGTGACTGTGCCCGTACGGGGAGGTCACCTCAGCCAGACAGACGAGGGACTTAGTTCCTCATTTCCATGTGATCTCTCAGGGAGGGAGAGAAAATTGACCAACAAGACCTGAAATGTCTACCTGCCATCAATGTGAAACAGATTGCCCTTGAGTTTAGCAGTAATGAGAGGACGGAACGGAACGTCGCGGAACAGAAATGCATGGGCGGGCTTGGCGGGCTGCTGCTGCTGCTGCCCATTATCAGTTAACTGATAGCTCCTTCCTGGTGCTCAGGATGATACAGAGGAAAGGCCTGTTGCATGCCCAGACCTCTTCCACAAGAGAAACATCTACATTCCTCTGTACTCTATGCCCACACTCTCTCACACGGGAGAGCTTTTCTACTTCTCTTCCCAGGCCCCATCAAAATATTGTGTTTATGAGAGAGTAATACTATTAGTAGAACGCAAGCTTCCTTTCTTCTTTATTATGGTATCACCTCTGCAACAGATGATGTGCTTAAATTTGTAGTAGTAAGTCCTTTGTCCAGTTTTAACCTACAGTCATAAGACCCATTTTCAGCTCTCACACTAGCTGCCAGCAAACAGTGTAGTTTCGATATTAGGGTTCAGCTTTTTAAAACCCAAGACCATTATTCCTTACCTTTATAGTGTCATCCGGTGAAGTGACAGTTTCTTTCCTTATCCATAAAAGTACACCTGCAGATCCTTCCATCCACCAAAAATTGTTTCTGTGGCTAAATTAGGTGCTGTCTATAAGGTGTTTGTCTCTAGCATCTTCTCCTGATGATTTAGCTAGCTGAGTTCTCCAAACAGGATTGCTAACTCACCTGTGTCAGATATCACTGTCTAAGATCTAGTGCAGAGAGAGATATTGCAGGCATACTACACAAATACTGCTTTGTTTATTTTAAATACTCAGATATTAAAAAGGGAGAAACTAACAGGATCGGAGAGAGGCAGAAATGGTGTTAGAGGATTTAAGAGAATGGGAAGAAGGAAGTCCATAAAGAAGGGAAGAAAGAATTGCTTGTTTGAGTAATAATGGCCCCCAAAGGGTCACAGACTTGAATATTTGGTCATTAGGGAGTGGTGCTGCTTAATAGGGATTACAAGGTGTGGCCTTGTTGGAA
Source organism: Bramus lutescens (assembly GCA_001685075.1). Taxonomy (NCBI): domain Eukaryota; kingdom Metazoa; phylum Chordata; class Mammalia; order Rodentia; family Cricetidae; genus Bramus; species Bramus lutescens. Next base: position 80,854 of record LOEQ01002296.1, on the reverse strand, counting down.
GGAGTATGCTTCTTCACAGCAATAGAACACTGTCTAAGACAAAGGAATAAATAACATTAAGGATGCTTGAAAAAGCCTTAAGGAATCATAGTGTCATCTATTTACCTAAAACACGCAGCATGTGTGTGTGTGTGTACACACACACACACACATATACCCTAAATAAAATTATTCCACTTGGACTGACAATGCTTCACACAAGAGCTGAGACTATCTTACTAAAAGACCAGTACCAGACATAAAAAAAAACCTCAGGGATTGTTAGTTAGAGAACCCCAGAGACTCTCAAAACAATGCAGGATACCGCTATGGCCTTGGGTTGCTTTCCTGAGGTTAAAGGTTAATACTACGACTGAAGATACCTTTGGACAGAAGACTCAGAAGATCAAGAATTGGATCTGGTCTCCAAACCTTTTCCTCAAGGTCTAGCTTTCTTATTACCAGAAAGTGCTATTCTAGCTGCAAAGAGGGAGAAGCAATCAATAGTGGCATTCATGTCTTAGTGGCCATCAACAGCAATCTAATTCGACTTAAGACAAGCACAAGAAGGAAATCATGCCTGATACTGGGAACCTAGAACACCTACCCAGGACTAGGGAGGTCATAGATCCTAGAAGAGACCCATCACTGCCATTTTACTAAGCAAGTATAATTCTTAACTTCATTCTAAATACTTTTTAATATATTCACAGATAAGTGTAACTTTCACCTCTCATTAAAGCAGTTTCTCTTTGAAACAGAGACTGTTACTGAAAATGACCAATAGTCACAATGCAGAGAACAACTGACCACTAGGTACTCACCCCCAAGGGATACATCTACAATCAACTTCTACATCTAAGACTCGGGAAACGATCATGGAAAGGCCATGGAAATATGTAAGAGCCAGAAGACCAGGAATTCTATTGTGAGACTGTAAACTAGAAATTGCAGGGAAGCTACACCCACGATATCATAATATTTCTGCTAAGCAAGACCTCAACTATGACAATACCAATAGGCATGCTTAAGTGGAAGGGGGAGATCTCATGGGTCCTACCTATAGACAAAGAACTACAGGTAGCTAATGACTGCTGAGAGAGGGAAATTTGTCTTCCCCAAGGATGAGAATCCTAATTAATTATCCAACAGCAAGTGGTCAATCTGAAATCCTATGCATACTAGCGGCACTAAATGGACTCAAAAGGTTATATTTATACATTTATGTGTGTATATATAATAATCAAAGGAAAAGAGGCCATGAACTTGGAAGGAAGTGGGAGTGGGTATGCAAAGAGTTGGAGAGAGGAAACGTAATTATGCTTTCATTAAAATAAATGGAGTTACCTTTTTATTAAAATAAAAATAATTCTAGATTAGAAATGAAACACATTTCCCATGCCCAGATGGCGACCGACAATCGGTGACTTTGAAAATATCTTTGACCTTTCTAAGATACAGAGTCTTAAATGGTGAACAGCAAAATTAGTCTGAATGCGTAAGATTTGTCGACATACCAAGTCATCTGTAAGAACTAAAGGAATGGTAGAGTATCCAGAGAGGAAAGCTGAAAGAAGATATCCTGCTACCTATCCTTTCTAAATTATAAAGCATATCTTTCCTTCTGTATACAGTTAGAAAACAAGTGTATATTCTTTACCTACTTAGTAGCAAATGAAGCCTAACCTGAGCTTGTCAAACCACCAAAACAGGTGAATCTTAAGAGACTAAAAAAATGTCAAAATGTGTCTTGAAGGCTGTCTAGAGGAGCTGTACAAGGCTGTGAGCTCTAATGCTCCAGGCAGCCACTAACACAGCATGGTCTGTGTATGTGTACCTCATGAATTTTTTAAGACTCTGCTTCACATGTAGGTTTATCAATAAAAATGCCACCAGAAAACAGCTTTGAAATTTTAATCTCTTCCTGAAATAAAAAGATTTCCTCAAGGCAGGCCTGGCACACGTTGTTTTTGAATGCCATCCACTTTCATTACACAAGGAATTTTCCTATGACTGCAAAGTCTTCCTTTTGCAAGACATTAAGAAACTGCAGCACTGTACCACCCTTCTCCAAAAGAAATGGATTTGAGCCTTTATTGGGTCAACCATGAGTTGTCTCTGGCAAGCTCACAGTATTATTTTTAGATTAATAGGGATCCCTGCAGTTATAGAGCAGATTGTCGCAGTTCAAAGTAGAGCCTAATAATGGAAATTCTCATGAATGCTGATGCATTAAGCAAAAATTATGGAGTAATACTTTGTGTCACCAAATTCAAAAGACTTACAACTTAAAGCTTTACCATCATTCAGTCATTATTGGTAGAAAGAAGATGAGTACTATTTTATCTATCTAGCTATGTATGCATGCATGTATGTATGTATGTATTTAACTCTATTTGCACAGGATATTTACTACTTTACACTGTTCAAAAATTGGCAACAATATTTGAAGCTTTAATGTCCCATAGAATACAAGGCTTTTCCTGACTATAGTGAACATGCAGAACTCAAAGATAAAGTCAGCTCTGTCACATGAATTTTGTAATTTCATTATCTCTGAAATCTAGATGACTAATGTGTGGCACGCAAAGGCCATAATGTTTGAGGGATGTTGGGGCAGAAGCCTTGTCTGAGCTGCCCCCCCACCTTCAACTCAGGCTCCATTCTGCTGGAAGAAAAGCTGCCTGTTAAAGATGAGTGTGACACTGACAGCCCCCCATCTGACCGTGACAGGCAAGATTATATTCTCCAACATGGTAACCAAGTTATGTTCATGCTTACTATGCCACATCACTTCTTCCAGTGACCCTGTGCTGTGTGGCATCTCCTTTCCTCCTTTATGCATAGGTTAGACATTTCATAACCCATTTCCAGCCTGACAAATCTCTACTTCTACACTATTGCTTTGTGCCTGTACCACTCACCTTGATTTCTCTCATTTTTCCATGACATTCATGGTATTGGATTAAAGTGAAAGGTATCTAATAGTTCTTCTCACATGTAACTACACTTCTAAATAAAGACTTCAAGATATATATATATATATAACTTTAAAAAATAATTAATTAAAGTTAAATATGAGCAAGGCAATGGTGGCTCACGCCTTTAATGCCAGCACTAGGGAGGCAGAGACAGGAGGATCTCTGAGTTCAAGGCCAGTCTGGTCTACAAGACCTAGTTCCAGGACAGGCTCTAAAACTACAGTGAAACCTTGTCTCGAAAAACAAAAATAAATAAATGAATGAATGAATAAAAATGAAGTTAATACATAGAAAAAATTTTCCTCAGTTGTACTGGCCACACACCAAGTACTTACCATGTATAGGTAATAGCTAACAGATTGGGTTGTGAAAATACGGCATATTATAAAGCATTACACTGGGTTATGCAGCTTTAGCATGTGAGGGTGGGAAATTATCTAGTCTTTTGGCGTCTATGTAGAAAAACAGGATATAGGGGAAAACTAGTTTAGTGGGCTTAAATAGTGGCTTCCAAAAGACAAACCCTGCTTCTATTTCAAAATGATTGTGAATATGGAATACTTAGGTAGTAGAGTCTTTACAGATGGGATTAAGTCAAATATCTCAAGCAGAGATAATTATGGATTGTAAATGAGTCTACAGTCTAATAACTATTATACCTAGATGAGACAAGAGAGACAGAATTGAGGCAGAAACAGAAGAGAAGGTCATGTGAAATGGAGGTAGACAGGATATAGATTTAACCTTAAGTTCTGTCCGTGGTTAAATGGACAAAGGAAGTGTGGCACATAAGCACAATAGAGTACTATCCACATATACATAACGTGAAATTTTATCATCTGTCATAACAGGGAGAGACTCAAATGACATATTAGCTGATATAAAGCACAAAGACAAAACGGAATGAGCTCATTCTTATGTGGAATAAAAAGCTGATTTCATAGAGGATGAGAATATAATACTAGTTCCCAGGGAAAGAATACAACAAAAGGTGGGGAGGGAGGCAAGCTTGCTCAGTGGACTCTAGAACAGTTGGGAGCATTAAATGCTGGCAAATGTTATGTAACATTAGCGACACTGTATTGTTTAAAGATGATGAAAGATGAAAGGCTCATGCATGCTTAGTACAGATACAATTTTTTTTAAAAACTATTAAAATATTACTTTTTAAAAAACAGGGAAAACAAACAAAAAACATCATGCAGGGAAATTAACCAGACTCAATGTCAATATATTTCATTAAGCTTTTATGCAATTAAAATAGCTACTCTGAAGATGTGGAACCTCACACTAGGTTTTGTACTTTCACTTGGTAGTATGTATGTAATTATCCACACAACTACCCCTCAAAAGCAAAACAAGGAAATCTATGACAGAGTTAAAACTAGAAAAATAATTAGCTTTATATTCTCTTTAGTGAATAAGTTTTCATGGTTGCTTGTTTTTACCACCTGGGGATACAGAAATGTCCTGCTAGCTAAGAGGTCTCACACTGTTCTTCCAGATGACTCCTGGTCAGTTTCCTGTGCCCTGGTCAGGTGACTCACCTTACAGAGGGAGTTACCTGCCTGCAACTCCAGCTCCGGGGATCCAACACAACACAGCATCTGTCCTCTGCAGGTAACTGCTCTCATGTGTACATGCCATACAGAGACATACAGAAATACACATACACATGATTTAAATTTTAAAAAAAACTTAAAAACAAATTTTCAATCCAGTTTCAACTGATACTGCTCAAAAGGAGCCCGTGGCCTCTGGGGACCACTCTATTTCTTTCCCGAGCAAATGGGTTGACAACAGTGTGAATCTGGGCAAATAATTTCCTTCCCTAATCCTATGTTCAACTTTCCTCTATGTTATGTGAAAATTCATGCATGAGAATTCTTTCTGCGCTCTCCTGGGAAGGAATATCCATCCACGCTCTGAGAAATTTATTATCTTCTTCCCATGAAACTTTACGTACTGTTATTGTGGCTGAAGATGGCTTTTTAAAGCTACAGAGCATTTTTGTAGCTGATGTTTTTGTTTATTTGTTTGGAAAAATGGCTCAGTGGCTAAGAGCACTCATACTGTTCTTAAATGAGATTTGCCTCTTTCTGGTGGGCCTGTGGTTTGGATGTGAAATGCTCCCTGTAGTCTTGTGTGTTTGAATGCTTGGTTCTTGGTGGTGGTGCTTTTAAGAGGTGGAGACTCATGGAAGATCACTGTAGGCAGATCTTGGGATTTTACAATCCAGTCTTATGCTTCCTGAGATTGATAAGAGTGTGACCAGTTTACTGCCTCTTTGTGTTCCTAATACCATGCCTCTCTAAAATGGAAATTAAAGAATCCATCACACTGTCTGTTTCAAGTAAACTGCATAGTAATCAGAAAACATTCAGAACACAGTAAGTTCTTAATGTGTTCTAGGGTACAGTAGTTGTTCTTATTATTATTGTTGAAAATCTAGAACCATTGAGATAACTTAGCAAGTAAAGGCACTTACCACCAAGTCTGATGACCTGAGTCCAATCCCCAAGATCCACATAGTCTAAGGAGAGAACTGACTCCTGGATGCTGCCCACTTGCCTTCACTCATGAACTATTGCAAGTGTATACCCTATATGCACACACTATAAACTCCAATTTAAAAAAAGAAAAGAAAATTGAGACACTCACCACCATGGTGGTGATGGAAGGTGGTGAATTTTGCAGAAAGAGGAACAACGTTGTATTTGGTAAAATAGGGAAGCTTTGTTGTATACATGAGGCAATGCTCTGAACCCAGTTCAGTTCCAGAACACACACATGCAGTCATTCTAATACCACCTTATGGACACCGTATGGACAATCATTTAGTGAACACACCATAGAATATAAATCATATTGCAAGAATGTAAAGACATACCTCAAAAACACAGAAAGAGACTGACACCCAAGAAAATGAAATAATATGCCATGAAAGCATGAGGACTTTGGGTGTGATTGGGAACATTTGAATCTCACTTATACCAACCAGCAGCTGTCCACTGCAAAATTTTCATAGTGTGTAGATGGGAGTGATACTATTGGAGCTACAGAGCTTTGTAAGGGTTCAATATATGTATACAGAATCTCGTCACAGTGCCTCATCTGTTAGAGGCTATTAATAAACGCAGTTACTTAAATCACTTTGCTTCTGTACCTGATAAGGTGTGTACCAGTTAAAGGTCTGAGCACCAAAACTTATGCTGCTATGGTGTTGAGAATGCCATCTTCACCAGATCATATATGTGGTCTTGTTTATCCTTGACTGAGTGAAAATCCCCTCGACAACAGAGACCATATGGATCTTGTCACCAACTCTGCATCTGATGCTTAAGGTAGTAGAACATGGTTAAACATTTATTTGGTGAGCACCTTCTGGGCAGAGAGAAGCATCCTCTGCAGTGCGGTCTTAAAACAAGCCGAAATCAGCATCCTTGTGAATTTCTGCCCATCTTTCCCTGGGGGCAGAATGCAGAAATTTCAAAGGAAATAACTGTGCACATAAATGTAAAAAAAAAAATTAGACCAGGGAGATACATATGACAATGTCTGTATACTCTCAGGTACACTTTAGATTTGTTTATAGTTCTTTATTTCTCCCATCTTTCTTCTCTGTGCTTGGGTCTAACTTGGAAGTTTATCACTTGCAGGGCAGCGACATCAGATTTCCGCTTTCAGGGAGGTCTTATGCTCCCTTAGGCATAATTAGCAATCCCACAAAGGAAATGCCTGCTACATAATGGATCAGAGGTGTGTGTCTGTGGAGTTGACTGAAAAAGAAAAATTTAAAGTCCACCACACTCAAGTCGTCTCGACTTCGACTCCTAAATCCAGACCACATTTTCTACCTGTGGTTCAATCGTCTTCATATTTATGAAGAAAGTATGTGACTTATACGAGAGTGAGCAAGTCCAGCTTGCATGACAGTACCCACTGTGCCTCCTGTTCTGGGTTAATTATGTTCTGTTTTGTTGTTAAGAGTAACCAAACTAGTTTGTATGACACCATTTTTAATCCGCACATGGAGATTCATAATCAGGGTTTTTGAAATCCGCTCTACCTTCTCCCTGCTCCATCTCAATATTTCACCATCTGTACATCCCCTTGGAGACCTGCTTCTTCATTTGTGCTCTTCCTGAGCTCTTCCTGTGACCTGAACACACAGGAAGACTCAGATGCCTCCTGGAATTTCATTATCATCTCTCCTGTCCTTCATCCTGTATGCTTTCCCTATGTTCCCTCCAGCATGGAGCCTGCGTCCTCTATGCAGATCTTGCTCACAGCATGCTACTCTGGAAGCTTGGGTTGGTATGCAATCCAATGCAGATCACATGCTGTTTTGCACTGTTCTCTCACTGTGTCTTTCTGATGTTTGCAGATTGTCAGTAATGTGCTAATTCGTACATTTTAAAGGCTTTACTATTTATCTCTCCTTTTTCTCCCTGTGCCCTTCCTTCCTCCTCTTTTATTCCAATCACAGTGCTGATTACTCAGCAAACACAAGTGAAGGATAAAAATAATTAGGACATTTGAGATTATCAATTTCAGTTCCCTTGCATGAAGAATGAGGTAGATAATTCCAAGTCCTTTCAAGGTTATCTCTGTATCTTACATTCCAGAAAGGAGCTACTTTATAACTCTGTTATTTTCATTTTAATTCAGTCTTTTTAGTGTAATTCTATGTTCTTTAAGACACATAACTGATTTAACTATAGTGTCCATACTTTTTATTACTGTCTTTTTAAGATGTGATAATTTATTCAACCTTTCCCTACTGCCTAGAATCCTAGTTCCTGGTCTTATTTTTGGTTCCTTTTCTGATGATGTAAAAAAAAAAAACCACAAAGCACAAAACATCACACACAATTCTGAAATCATAAGGAAGATACACCATTCACAATATACTCATGAGCTATTAAAATTTAATATGTATCTCCTTATATAAATATGCTTTATATTTGCACTTACAGGTATAACAGGGGTATATAGCATTGGACATGTGCATGGGGGCTGTTAGTTTTTCAAGACAGGGTTTCTCTGTAACTGTCCTGGCTGTCCTGAAACTCACTTTGTAGACCAATTGCCTCAAACTCACATAGATTCACTTGGCTCTGCCTCCCAAATGTTGTGTTGAGATTAAAAGCATGAGCGACCATACCCAGCATATATGTAAATTTTTATCAGTGAGTTTCATGTACATGGTATTGGGTTATGTAAGGAGATTTTCCCCATAAACTTGCGTTGTACTTTGAATACACACCCCCAATATTCCTTTGCCCTTTCCATCCTTACCCCTACAACAACATGCATATTTTTGCGTATCAATATGTCTTATATGTACATATTCATGTGGGTATGTTTATATGTTATCCAGATGCACGGAGAGGCCAACGATTGATACCATTTGTCTTATTTGGTAGCTCTCTGCCTTATTTTTTGAGATAGGATCCCTCACTGAACCTGAAGCTCACCAGTTCAACTATGTAGGCAGGCCAATGAGCTTCAGGGAGCTAGCTGCCCCTCTCTGCTTCCCCAGTACTCAGACTACAGACAAGCACTACAGGCTTCCAGCTTTTATCTGGATGCTAGTCTTACATAGCAAGTACTCAACTCATCTCCCTCACACATACATGTTTAAAAACAGAATTCTCCTGCATGGACTGGCTGTGTGGGAGCCTAGTCTGTCTGGATGCTCACCTTCCTAGACCCGGATGGAGGGGGGAGGGCCTTGGACTTCCCACAGGGCAGGGAACCCTTACTGCTCTTAGGACTGGAGAGGGAGTGGGAGGGAAATGGGGGATGGGAGGAGGCGGAAATTTTTAATAAAAAAAATGAATGTGTTTGCCAAGTTTCTCAGCAGAGACTTATCTAATACATCAAATCCAGGAAAATGGGACCACCAGGCCAGAGTCATGGATAAAAGTAACGGTACACACTAGCAAGCAGGTGATTCCAGTTCCTGGTCCATAATTCAGTGTCGGGCAGCATACAATCAAATACAACCTGCCACTCAGAATTCTGTGACTTAGAGAAATATCCTTGTGATGGAAGCCTTGCTACCTCACTGTTCTGTGAGAATGTCCATGGAAAAGACAAGGGATTTCTTTGTATTTACATGTGGCAATTCTGATAAACTATTTACTGGATCTTTAAAAGACTAAAGAAAGATAAAATCCGAATAGCACCGGACTGCTGTGAACGTAGGGGGAAAGGACTCTTAAGGAATCAAAGGAAAGCCAAATAGGAGAAGACAAGGAATGAACACATGGGTAACATCTCAATTTCACCGGGTCCATCTCTGGAGATAATAATACATAATTCTTACTAAGAAGTCTTGTATTTCCAGGCAGTGATTCTAGGAGGAGCCTGCTTTCTCCTGCTGTCAGAAGAGTCTCCTTATATTTCTAGCTCTTTCCCTAAAAAGGAAGAATGTAGGAATGTATTCTTAGAAGGCATTCTTAAAGTATCTCTTAGACCAATTTAGAATCAGTGCAGGAATGGTCGAACAACAAAATGCCTAAAGTTAAGTAAATTAACAAACATTTCTTCATCTCCGTGTTTGGAAAGCCATGTAAAGCAAGTGTCCTGAGAAATTGTATCAGAAAGATTAATGGACATGGGGAGTAGCAGATTTCTGAGATATTTGATAAACCATGAGGACAAAATCAGAGTCTGTACCTTGGAGGGAAAAATATAAATGATGAGAGAGCAAGGGATGAAGAAGCAGGCTAAATTTGTTGTTACCTGTCCTTTCATAGAGTGAGCTGGGGCTCTACAGCTCCTCCCCCTTCTCTGTGTTCAGTAGATGTTGACCTGTGTTTACACTTGAGGAAATCTTGTCAGTTGCCTATCTGATGCCCTTACCCAAGTACAGACTCTAAACTCAGCTCAAATATCAAGGTGTCGGAAAAGGTGCTATGTGAAGGTGATCAAGGTCATCTCATCTTCAAAAGGTAACAATGATTAATCTAGAATTTATTGCCCTGACCTAGGACTTATTCAAGATGGGCATATACCTGGATATTTACAATGAGACCTGAGGAGACCATTCAGGAAGGTGCTTCTGTTAAAAGTGTTCTTCCCATTCACACAGTACATGCTGCAAAATCCTGTGCCTTCCCGCTTGATTTTGGGTCTGCCTTCCAATGTGTGACAATTGGTGTTCTGGTATTAAATTTCTCCCTGGAGAAATCTGTCCTGGAATAAAGCGACAGGCTCAGGCTGGCTCATACTGGCTTAAAAAAAAAAGGCAAACTCTTGGGAGTAGCTTCACTAGGCAGACACTACTCCTCTGCACATGATCTCATTAGATTTCTTATTCTTCTGGAAGGAAAGTCAGTGTGTCTCTAACCTGAAAGACGACATGGTCTAAGCCACCTGTCTGTCACACCACAAGGCTCCTTTGTGTTTCTCACATCCAATCTAGTGCACATGTGCAGGGACCCAACTTGTAGGGCTTCCTTCTCTATTTTCTAGAGTCTGTTAGGTGTTCTTCTAATTATTACAATTACCAGTTTGCTGTCTAATCTTTTAATCTAGTAAGGTTTTCTATTTAAAACCCATCATTTCATATATATATATATAATGATATATATAATAAATATATATAAAGTACATATTGTTAGATAGCTAGGTATTTAGATAGATGATAGATGATGGATAGATAGGTAGATATAGATAGATGATAAATAAAAGACATACATATATTAGTGTATATATATATGGTATTAGTATATAACATACACATAGGTAAGATAGTATGCATATATGCTACCGGTATGTATCAATCATTATTACATATGTATCTATTGAATATCATTTTTCGTTTTCTGCTTTTGTATTATTTTAGGGACAGTGTCTCATGTGTCCTAGGTTGTTCTTAACTTGCAATGTTGCAGAGAGTTATCTTTAATTCTGATTCTCTTTTCTCTACATTCTCAGCGATTGTATTACAAGTGAACACAACCACCCTCAATGTTATGCAGTGCTGGAGAATGAACCTGGGGTTTTATGCATGCTAGGCAAAGACTCTCAAATGAGACTCTCCCCAAGCTCTATCATCATACACATTCCTATGCAAAATCTGTAAGATCAAGGCCTTCAATCACTGGTATTTTTTTCCTATCCTATAATAATGTATGTCTGACTAGCTACTGATTAATCTGCTGACTGAATAAGTTCACAGGAATTATTCTGCCATTTGCCAACTAATTGAGGCCAGACTTTCTTGAACTGTTATCTAGCTGCTAAGCACTGCTGGCCAGCTCTAATCAGACTGATAACAACTCTCTCTCCTGCCTTGCTTAACTCATTTCTAAGGAGTGTCAGGGAGGAGGTTTGGATGAGAAAGCCAATGAGATGATGAGCCATAGTTGCAGCACAGTTTCACTATTCATGACGGGCTTTTTGGCTCAGAGAAAATATTAGGAAATTTAATTGTTGCTTTGAAGTTTTGTCCACAAGTCACACATTTAACCCTTCTCCAGGTTTTGTGCCTGCTCTTCTTAATCACCACCTAGGCTGTTGTGACCTTCTGTGCTTCAATAAGTAGAACACTCCACCCCGTCCGCCATGCATAGGTTCATGGATCATCCATGGGAAAGCCATTGATTCAAGTCCTCATTGGTTTATTGAGGCCTCAGATTTTTATCATATTTTCTCACATAGTTTTAACGTGCAACAGAATTCAGCAGGAGTTACTAGATGGATTCAAGAAAGGGATTCAAACATGTCAAAATGACTACTGTCCTATGATTGATATTCAACCATGAAATCAAGTTTGGGAGAGATTGACTTTACCTTAAGACTTCTTAGTGCCATATTCACTCTAGGTTAGGACCCACTGTTCAATCTTATTTGAAGACATAGTCATGTGACTCTAAATAACAATGTGAGAATAAAAGAGATTCTCAGGCATTGGCCCTTCCTGTGTGTATATACAATCTTCTGAATCAGAAGCACTTACCGGGAAAACATCAGAATGTCCTGGAAAGTCTTTTTCATCAGAGTCAACAAATTTCTACTAAGTGAGAACTCCATCTTGGAATACTTCATCAACACATCTGAGAGATGTTTGATTTGGATTACATGAAGTCCCTTATTAACAGGGGATTCAAGATCTGAGAACTCTTAAAGACCAATAGATCTCACGTTTTAACAGGTCACCCAAACACCCTTAACCATAAAACACTTTTATTATGCCACATATGGAAAGTATTGTTAAACCACTTTCTTGTTTTTTTTTTAAAGAGGATAATGTCAATAAGTTAAACACCCTTTGACAGCTAAGAAGAACATGATTGGGAGCCTTAAAATGGTGAGGCCTTAGAGCTAAACATGGTGAAAGGGAAGAGGTATATTACTTTTCCATTATGCAATGAAAGTAACTTTTTCAACACCAAATATTAATTTGTGTTTTGAGAACTTTACACTCTTAAAGTTGAACCACAATAGTGACTAAGGGCAAGACGGTCTCTAACTAATTACAGTTGTGCTTTAAACGTTGCGATGTGGCTTACTATATGAAGAGAGGTACGATAATGCATAAGTGTTGACCACTCTTCCGATGTTAAGATGCATGAAAAAAACAAGGTCAGGAGAAGCTCTGAGATAGGTATTCATATAGGAAACACCCCCTTGTCCTGTAGACATTACCTCAGTACAGAATTCTAAGACAATTAGACTAGCTACTCATTTTCCCTCTGTGGCTAACCTGTGGTTATATATGCTTAGCCTCTTTGATCTGCTAGGAAAGAAACATCCAAATACTCCACGCATTTCTCTAGAGATACTTTCATTGAAACTGGAGCCTTGAATGCAGCAGGCTGATGGAATCTAAAAACCAGCAAATATCTAAATACCAGACAGTGTAAGAGCTATCAATCAGTACATATTTGTAGGTTTGGGCAAGAATTGCTGATTTTCAACACTGAGGCTTTCAGTGTCCCTTCACAGTTCCTAAAGAGGCAGGAGAAAGCTCACAAGTAGACGTACAAGTGAAGTTTGTGATGATTTTTATAGAGAGGCTGGTGCCAATTTTTTAAGATACCCCAATATATAAGCAGAATTTTTGGTTTCTTTTGATTATTACACTTATTATTTCATCATTAATCCATTAGCAGTCTAATGGATTTATTATCCTGTTTGGATCTTTCCTAGTATAAAAACACTGTATCAAGCTGTTCCCATCACTTTTTATGTATTTAGAAAGATCATAAGAACTTTCACTCACATATGGTCTTACATAAACTGTGGTCATTATTTACTCAGCATACTGGGTCTAACTGACAATATTCTAAAGTAATGGTTTACTAAATGCTTCAGATGCACTCAGTATTCAGTGCTAAAACAGCCCAGAGTCTTGCATTGTCTTCGGAATGCAATACACATAGATAAATACCTACAAATACATGCACCACCTACACATATATATACATGCATGTGCATACTTACACATGTACACTTACACAAATTCACATACACACATATACCTATATGCATATACACACACCTAAACACATCTATACATATATGTCCCACATACACACAGATATACATGTACCTACAAACACATACATACATACATACATTGCATACATTCACACACACACGCACACACCTACGTTAGATACAGACTTTTACACAGAGAGAGAAAGAAAGGGAGAGAAGGAAAGAGAGAGAGATAGATAGAGAGAGAGAGAGAGAGAGAGAGAGAGAGAGAGAGAGAGAGAGAGATCCAAAAAAGGGAATTTCAACATTGGCAGCAATATTTATTTTTCTTTATAAATAAGAAAAATGTTCAAGAAGATTAATTGTCTGCAACATAGACCAACTTAAAACCATGATCCTAGTGTGCCTCTGGGCTTTCAGTCTAATACTTACTCTGTTGCTTTTGCACTGAGTCAAAATAATATTTTGGAAATAGTGCTTCCTGACACATTTATCTTTTATTTTTTAAACTATTTTTCCATTCCCAAATTATGGAATAATATAATATTATGGCTATCCTTTTGCCAACACCTTGCTGTTTTCTGAATAAAGTAATATAGTTAGTGTCTATTTGTATTTATTAAATAACTCATAGTAAAATCTGAACACTTTTACCCCAGAAATATTAATTATATGGATTTTACCACTGCAATATATTTTCTAGTTTGATGCTTAATATTTTTAATTAAAAATAGTGAAAGCTTCCTAGGGAAGTTGCCTCAAGTATGAGAACTATATTATATTTGGAAGGTGTGAGTAATAATATTATTGCTATGGAGGCAGAAACCATGAGGTTCACAACCCAAGGGAAACACAAGTCTAACTACAAAAACTTCTCTTAGTTGATTTCCATCAAAAGTGGAAAAAACACATAAACAGAATAAGAAAAATGTATCCCACAAGAAGAGAGAAAAATGAGAACTGGTTAAATGAATTTATGGATATCATTTAGGAAAAAAGGAAAGCAAGAAGAAAGAATGGAAACTCCTGGCTGATCTAACCTTGACTGGTTCTGTTTTATGAGATCCCAGTCCTGTTTCCCTGAGAATCACCTTGGTGTGAACTATCATGGAGAAATGGTTAACTGTACCTTCTCTAATGACCTAAAGCTCATCTGTTTCTCTTACTGAATATTGTATGTCAATATTCATGCCTTGAATCCCAGGAGTTGGTAGGCAGAGGTAGGTCAATCTAAATATGAGATCAGACTAAGAAAATAACTCAGCAGTTAAAAGTGCATACTATTCTTGCAGAGAGCTGGAATTTCATTCCCGGAATCCAAGTCAGGCACTACACAACCTCCTGTAAGTCCAGCTTCCTAGAATCTGTTTATTGCCTCTAACGTTCTTGGTCTGCACTCACATAAACATACATGTTGACACATATGAATAAAAATAATAAAATAAACAAAAATAAATACTTTAGGAGTCTTATCTGGGGTTGTCCTTGTGGATTCCTGGGAGTTGCTCTAGTACCAGATTTCTCCTTAACCCTATAATGGCTCCCTCTATCAAGGTATTTCTTTCCTTGCTCTCCCTCTATGTCCTTCCCCCAACTAAATCATCCCATTCCCTCATGTTCTCTCCACTTCCCTTTGCCACCCTTTTACTCCCCATGTTTCCAATTTACTCAGGAGATCTTATCTACTTCCCCTTCTGTAGCCAGAGGCATTCCTTCATTTCCCAGTCACCCAGACCTGAAATGATCACACAGAAACTGTATTAATTAAAACATTGCTTGGCCTATTAGCTTATGCATATTTCTGTCTATCTCTTCCATCTTAAATTAACCCATTTCTATTAATCTGTGTATCACCACGAGGTCATGGTCTACTGGTAAAGTTCCATCCAGCATCTAGTGTCTGTCTTCTGCAGCAGCTACATGACATCATATTGACTCTGCCTACTCTATCTATTTTTTTCAACCTGGCTATATACTGTTAAGCCATTGGCCAAAGCAACTTCTTTATTAACCAATGGGAATAAAACATTTATAGCATGCAGAGGGAAAGCCCCAATCTCTCTTCTAAGGGGCATCTATGCATGTCTCTCTTAGGATCCTCCTTGTTACCTAGCTTCTCAGGGGTTGTGGAGTGTAACCTGGTTATCCTTTGCTTTATGTCTTATATTCACTAAAAAGTGAGTACATAACATGTTTGTCCTTCTGGGTCTGGGTTACCTCACTCAGGATGTTTTTTTCTAGTTACATCCATTTGCCTGCAAATTTCAAGATGCCATTCTTTTTTTACTGCTAAATAATAATCCATTGTGTAAATAAACCACATTTTCTATATCTAGGTTGTTTCCAGGTTTTGGGTTATTATGAATAATGCTCCTATGAACATAGTTGAGCAAATGTCCTTGTGGTATGAATGTTTATACTTTAGGTATACGCCCAAGAGTGGTATTGCTAGGTTCTGAGGTAGACTGATTACAACTTTTCTGAGGAACTGTCATACTGATTTCAAAAGTGATTGTACAAGCTTGCACTCCCACCAGCAGTGGAGGAGTGTTCCCTTTAATCTATATCCTCTCCAACATAAACTGTCATCAATGTTTTTGATCTTAATCATTCTGACAGGTCTAAGATGGTATCTCAGAGTTGTTTTGATTTACATTTCTCTGGTAGTTAAGGATGTTGAGCAATTCTTTAAATGTCTTTTGGTCAGTTGAGAATTCCTTGTTTAGATCTGTATCCTATTTTAAAGCTTGATTATTTGGTGTTTTGATGCCTAGTTTATTGAGTTATTTACGTATTTTGGAGATCAGTCCTCTGTCAGATATGGAGTTGATGGAGAGTTTCCCAATTTTTGGGCTGCTCTTTTGTCTTATTTATTATTCCCTTTGCCTTACAGAGGGTTCAGTTTCAGGTGGTCCCATTTATTAATTGTTGCTCTCAGTATCTGTGCTACTGGTGTTATATTTAGGAAGTGGTCTCCTGTGTCAATGTGTTCAAGGCTAC
Source organism: Bramus lutescens (assembly GCA_001685075.1). Classification (NCBI taxonomy): domain Eukaryota; kingdom Metazoa; phylum Chordata; class Mammalia; order Rodentia; family Cricetidae; genus Bramus; species Bramus lutescens. Next base: position 64,436 of record LOEQ01002296.1, on the reverse strand, counting down.
TTTCTACTTTCTTTTCTATCAGGGTCAGTGTAACTAGTTTTATGTTAGGTATATGATCCACTTGGACTTAAATTTTGTGTGTGGTGATAGACATGGATAAATTTGCATTCTTCTACATGTTCACATCCAGTTATGACAGCACCATTTGTTAAGGATACTTTCTTTCTTCTACTGTACAATTTTGAGTTCTTTGTCAAAAATCAGGTGTTCATAGATGTGTGTGTGGATTAGTCAGAATCTTTGATTCAGTTCTATTGATCCACATGCCTGTTTTTATGTCAATAATGTGAGAGCCCACAGAAGTGGATCCATTCCAAGTTGACTAAAGGTCAGAGAGTTCAGATCTATTCTTGCTCCTTCAAGGTTATATGACAGAAGTTTTGATCTAAGGTTGGCTGCTAACAGGATGCTTTGACCGAGGGTGTGGTCACTTGATGCTTTGGGCATTGAGAGGCAATTACTTGGTTTGTTCTTTGCATCTTGGTAAATAAGCCTATTGCCTTCTGCCTCCTCTTTGGATTGGGGTATATATCACCTATAAGAAATAAACATAGGGTGAATCTTAGTATTTACCAGATGCCCTCCGACTCTGACTCTATCTGCTGTCTCTTGTCTATCTCTTTCTTCATCTCACACTTCCCTCTAAGCACAACAAATTAGTTGGGCAGGAATTGGTTGATGTCCTCCAGACAAGGGATACAACAAATGATGATACAACAAATGACCCTCTGTTGGTAGAGGGTGCTAGTTTGTTTCCCAAACACTCTGACTCAAAATAATGACACAGAAACTATATTTTTTACAATACTGTTTGGCCAATAGCTTAAGCATATTTTTAGCTAGCTCTTATATCCTAAACTAACCCATCTCCATTAATCTGTGTATTGCCATGTCATGGCTGTGGCTTACCAGGCAAAGTTCCATCCAGCACCTGTCTCTGGTGGGGCTACATGGCTTCTCTCTACTCTGCCTATTCTCTCCTCTTCTGTCTGCTTGAAACTCCTGCCTGCCCTATTCTTCTAAGCCACTGACCAAAACAGCTTTGTTCATTAACTAATAAAAGCAAAACATAGATAGAAGGACTTCCCACACCATTTCTTCTTTTCTTTTTAAACAAAAGGATGATTTTAACTTTATGATAGTAAAATTACATATAACAAAACAGGTATCAAGGAGGAATTATATTTACAATATTTATATCTACTTTATCTGTTATCATAACTAAGGGAAACTTTAACTACTTATTCTTCAACTCCATCAAAGACTCCAGAAGGATATAATAGTACCTAAGTAAACAGAAAATACATTATCAGAAACTTCCAAAACTCCAGAATTGACAGTGACATCTCGCTGCCAGTAGAGTCACCCAAAGTTCTTCTGTAACATCGTGGGCACCCATATTCAGCTTCAGGCCTATAGTATCTGGCAGACTTTTCCATGAAGCTAGAAATCTCAGAGACAGTTCCACCTTCATTGGCAGTTTTTCATTCATTTTCTTCTACGTCCTGCAGAAGTCTTGCAGACTCTTTCATGAAGTGGGTACCCCGAAGGACTGTCTCACTTTCTTAAGGCAACTTCAGCAGTCATTTTTCTGTGGGTCATGCAAGTTCAGACACAGTTCAGGAAAGAGCTTTTTCTTACACAAATGGCTAACAAACTCCATGAGGAACCTCAACGTTGTCCATCATTTCTTGAAGTAGATTGGTACTGCCAAGAGCAGACATGCCTCTTTGTCAAAAAAAGTCCTAAGTTCTTAAAACATTTTAAATGGCATATTCTGTTAGTCTTTGAAAGGTATGAAAATTAACTATCCATCTGAATTATATCTCTGTACATTTAGAAAGCATAACTAACATGACTACAGATTTGACTAATATAATGGCTATTAATCTATATTTCTCAATTATACATTACATTTTTAAATAAGCTGCACAAACACAATACCTTAACCAAGAGCAGAACTATACATATAACAAAACTGATTTTAAATTGCTATCAATAGACCAAAATCCATAAAATGCAAAGTATTCATGTCTATAGCAGATCCCCTTTAAATGTAAACAAACATTTATAAACAATCATTTAGGGAATTTGGGTATTGTTGTCTAGACTACTTCCTGCTGATTGGGGGCACTGTTAATCAGATCTGTCATGGGGTATCCTGCATGGTAGCTCTAACTCAGCTAGGAGTCTTGAAGCCATTATGAATGTTGTACTATCTGGGCCATTGTTTCAGGGCATCTTGTTTGATCAAACCACATTAGTCTGGAAGGAATCCATATGTTCTTATCCTCTTTGGAAATAAAAGTAGAACCTCTTTTCCAAAGCAACATATCCTTAAACCCAAATTTTTAAGTCAAGACATATTTTAAATATATATGTTTATTTTGCTTAGCATCCTGTACATTGAAATGTCTCTCTGCACTTAGCTCACTAACAGTCAAAAAATCAAAAAAAACCCACAATAATATACATAATCCAGATGCTCTGTGTGTTTTCTATCTTTACATGGCTTATTTTCCTTTACTCCTTTTATCTATAATCTCTGTACTCTGTCTCTTTAAAAACTTTGTTTTATTTTTTAAAACCATATACTTCCTTTTATAACTGCCTATATTCTTTTTTTCTTTCTCCCAAGCCTACATTCATTTATTCAACACTGTGACCCATTTAGAAGTCTCTATCTGTCTGAATCTGTCTTTATTGTGAATCGGTAGTTATTTTCTGACCAGGAGCACTTTTGTTTTTAATGCTAAGCAGGTGTGACCAGGACCAACTCTGAGGTCCTGACTGCTTTCCTGCCTGCTTGCTCCACCCAGTCTAACATGGCAGATGCATCTTTGCTGTCTCTGAGAGCCATTCTCTCCACAGCAGATCCAGGGTCTTAGCAGGTCTGTGTTAGCATTAAGAAATTTGTAAAACACTATTCACAGACCCAGTTTAAGTGCTTGGCCTCCTGAAAGAGCTGGAGTTTGTGCCAGGGAGTTGCCATTTTGAAACAACACATTTTTGGTTCGTATTTTTTCTGATACCATTGAATCAGGAAGACCTCTTTTAAAGAAACAGAGGCTAGCAAATAGAGCCCATCCCACCAAAAAAAAAACAAAAAGTGGCAAAATGCTGTGGGACAATAATCTTATACCCTTTAAAGATTTGGCTGTTATATTGCCTTAATATAATTTAATTTAATAAAATGCTGATTGGTCAGTAGCCAGGCAGGAAGTATAGGCAAGGTGACAAAAACAGGAGAATTCTGGGAAAAGGAAAGAGTCAGTCTGTAGTCATCACCCAGATAAAGAGGAAGCAAGATGAGAATGCCTCAGTGATAAAGGTACCAAGCCATATGTCTAACATAGACAAGAATAATGAACTAATTTAAGATGTAAGAATTAGTTAATAAGAATCCTGAGCTAATAGGCCAAACAATTTATGATTAATGTAGACTTCTGTATGTTTCTTTGGGACTGAACAGCTGTGTGACCAGGCAGGACAGAAATCTCAGACTACAGCTAAACTTTGTTTTTTAGGGTCTAGAATTCCTTTCAAGCTCTCTCAGGTTTAATGTGGATTTAGCTGGCAGACACTGGCAATCTGTTGCTGGAGGCTGCTAGTCATTTCCCAACCTCCCTGACTCAAAATAACAACACAGAAACTATATTATTTGCAATACTGTTTGGCCAATAGCTTAAGCACATTTTATCTAGTTCTTATATCCTAAACTAACCCATCTCCATTAATCTGTTTATTGCCATATGGTTGTGGCTTACTGGGTAAAGTTCCATCCAACATCTGTTTCTGGTGGGGCTCCATGGCTTCTCTCTACTCTGTATACTCTCACCTGCTCTATTTGCTTAGAACTTTTACTTTGCCCTATTCTGCTAAGCCACTGGCCAAAACAGCTTGATTCATTAACCAATAAAGGCAACACATAGACAGAGGACTTCCCACACAAGCCCTCAACGTGGGACTCACAATATCAAGTTGCTTTTATTACTATAGTGTTTTTTAGCCCATTTGCTAGAGAGGGATATCTTGCTAGGCCTTGATATAGCAGGGAGAGCTTTGTTGACTCTCCATGGGAGGCCTTACCCTTTCTGAGGAGTGGATGGTTGGTTAGTTCAGGGGAGGGGAGAGCAGGATGAGGAGAAGCAGGGTGAACTGTTATTGGTATATAAAATGAGAAATAACTGTTAAATAAATAAATAAAGGTGTAAAAAATACATATTTTAAAGGCATTGAATAGCCCCTTTATTTTGAGTGTACCACATAGCAGACTGAGCAAGTAGCAGAATCTGAAAGCAGTTCCATAGCATACCCTGGGATGAAAAGGTCATGTATATGTAAGAAGGCTAAAGACGCTAATTTTGTGGTTAGGATTTTTGCCCCTTCCAAAACTCAAGTGGCATTTTCTATTGTTGCAGTGTGGAGCCAAGAGACCCAGTAGGCAGCAGCTCTCACCCTTGGTGATGGGACCAGAGTCTCTTGTTCTCTCATGTTTCTGTGCCCTTTCACACTTCTGCCATGAGATAACACCATAAGGAAGCACCCTGCATGTGCAACTTGATACTGCCTGCTCCAGTGTCATTAGCCAACATAATTCCATTGTTATTAATTAACCATTTTTTTAGTATTCTATAACACACATCCATAAAACAGCACCGAGAGTCAGTGTATAACCTCAGCTCATTTCAGATATGAAAACACTGAAAAACAGCTTTTATTCATGGCCACAATTGTTTGAAGAGTTTTGCTTTGGAGTTGTGAGTAAAACCAAAGTTCAGTTGGCAGAGGACTTACTTATACTAATGTCTGCATTTGATCCCCAGAACCACACAAATTGGGTATGATGACACACGCTGACTTCTCAGCACTCAAGAGAGGGAATATGGTGAATCAGAAGTTGAACTTTTTTTTTAAGTTGAAAGTTATCTTCATCTTCACAGCAAGCTAGAATCATCCTTAAATACATAAGTCCTATCTTAAACTTGAAAAAGAAAGAAAGAAGAGAGAGAGAGAAGGAGAGAAAGAAAGAGAGAGAGAGAAAGAAAGAAAGAAAGAAAGAAAGAAAGAAANAAGGAAGGAAGGAAGGAAGGAAGGAAGGAAGGAAGGAAGGAAGGAAGGAAGGAAGGAGTAGAGGGAGAAATGGAAGGATAGGAGGGAGGGAGGATTGTTTTGGGACACAGTTAACAATAGGTATCTGTCAAACTTCTATTTTAAGGACAAAAGTATGAGTCATTGTTCATGCTTTGAGATATGTTTCTTCTTTATGTTTTGTGATGGAAAGGACAGTAATGAATTTATGAATGGAGCAGGACTGTAGAGGGATGGGTTGGGAAAAGAGAAAGAGCCTGAGCAAAACAGAGTAGACAGATTAACATATGTGAAAGGGTCCAATAACTAATGTAAACAAACCTAGTAGCTGACAGTTCAGACATCTACCCAATGAACAGAGCACACCATATACATTATTTTGCAAATGGATTATCTACTAAGAGAACTGCCCCCCAAACTATGTCACTCCCTGCCCCTTGGACAACACTGAAATAATCGACAATGTGACTAAAGTTTGCTGGTGAAAGCAAAAGCATAAACAGCAATGCCAACATAGCAATACCCATTTCCTTTTTAAATTTTGAATCTGGTGGGAGAGGTAGCAGCTGTGCAAAAAAATGAGCCATCCAGCTGAGAGCCAGATGGGGCAGCCTCATTTCTTGGTAACCCTAGAGGTGCCATTTAATTACAGATCATTAGGTAAATAAAGGCTAACTTGAGGGAGTTATAATGGCAGACACAGATGGAAGGTAGGAGCCATCCAGAGGGATCCTTTTACTGTCTTTCAATACTACCATGGAGGATTGCTCAACTAACAATTACTAGCCACTCTTCTAGAGAATTCTTGGGCAGAGGACAATAATACCTGTTCCATCTACTTCTCAGGCTGTATCCTGGTGGCCTAATTAAATACTTCAGAAAGTGAGTTAGTTAGAATTTTAAGAATATGAGTTTCTAAAATACAAACCTTAAAGAGGGATCACTGGAGGGGAGGAAGAGATCTTAATTGGAGTGTGTAAAACATGTGGTATGAAAGAGGAAGGGGGAATTATTAGACAGGAATAAGGAAACCGGCAAGGTGTGGGGCAGAGAGAGTGGGGGAAAGCAATGGGGTCAGAGAGGAATAAGAACAAAGAATGCTGACACCAAGTATGAACACGTCCCGGTGAAGCCTGCATGCTACCTTAAAAATACTAATAACACAAAATAGAGGTATGTATTTTCAATTGGTTGGCTGACTTTTGGAAATGTGTTAGTTTATAAAATGGCATAAATTCTCAGATTTTTTTCATTGTCCAGGAAATGATTCTAAACTGTTTGTATAAACTCAAAGTAGGTAAGCGCCCAGGGTCTAATATGCAATAAACACTGGAGAAATGATTGCTATTAGTACAGAAATTCATTTCAGTTATGATATCAATACATCAGACACTTCAGTAACTTATTATACTTGGGAAATATACAACACCCTCCATGTATCTCTTCTTGTATGATAGGCCACACACTGGCCACCCAGAGCCATATATTGGCAACGTTTCCTCCATCAGGCCACACTGTTTTTCTTTCCCTTTTTTGGTGTAATAAATGCTTTCACTCTTCTGTGTCTTTGCACCCTCTGATCTTCCCAAACCAGCTTCCTGCCATTATTTTCTGGGGCGCTTATCCTCACCCTTCAATTCTCATCTAAATATCTTTCTCGCATAGATTCTTTGATTTCCTCTGCTGCAATCTGTCCTCACATGTCACAACTCTTCACACATTTGCCAGTTTCTAAAAATGATTTGAAGGTTTTTATGGTGGGATTCTCTTTTTAATGTAGACGCTTTGTGCAAGCTAGCACTTGGCTGTCTTGTGCTGAGCAAGAGTTAAGCCAGCTGACTGAGTGACCCTTGTCCTTGGATAATCACTGAGAGAAACAATGAGTTCCAACATTTACAGCCTGAAAGAGTTAGGGCAGTCTTCCACATCTCTGAAGATTACTCAGAACCATAAAAAAAGGCAAGGAAGAATTTTATTGTTTCAAGGTACACTCTGGTCATCCAAATTATTTAAACTTTGGGTTGTGTTACTTTTTGGTTTATTAAATAATAAAAATTTTATTATCTTACTGCCTTAATATATTTTCTTTCTTTTATTTTATGCACTTTACATTATAATTTCTTTGTTCAAATATATATGATTATATATGTGTGTGTGTGTGTGAGAGAGAGAGAGACAGAGACAGAGAGAAGCTGGATGGAGAGGAAAAAGGAGAGATGGAGGAAGAATTTAATACACAGAATTTTAAAAAGAGCAAAAATTTTAAAAGTCACTGTTTCTTATTTCTTAGTGTGTGTTTCCTCACTGATGAGTCTGAAATTCCTCCTCTGTCTGCTCAGAGCACATGGTGTCTCCCCATAAGCACTTATCTAATCGGCACTGGGATCATATGGCACAGGCTAAGCTATAATGGACAGTCTATGGCTGCACTCCCTTTGCTTTCTTTATATAATTGGCCCATTTTGGACGGGTATCCCGACTTTCCATTACTCAACATGATGTATGCTGTAATGAAGAACACAATTTTGAACACATTTTCAGGAGAGAAGTCTCATTTCATGTTTTTCTTCTAGTTTAGTTAATCTAAGTCACAGACCAAGCTGAACAATATCAGTGAACTACACTGTAATTCATTAGCAATGGGAATCCAGGAATACTGCAAGACACAATTACATTAAGATAAGGCAGAATTGTCACCAGGGTACAGAATGTGGCATCAGGAGAGGCAGACGTGATACCCTAATAATCTCCATCCCAAGATGTTTACTCAGAGGAAAACAGATATTGGATTTCAGAGGAGACAATAGTTAATGAGGACAGAGAAGTGAGCAGTTCACAAGAAGGAGCTATCATCACAATACACTCTCTGTACAACAATGCAAAGCCTCCATCCCTGGGTCAGCTTGGTTCTTGTCAAAACTGAAAAGGAAGCGGGGATGTAATCAGCTTCCTCTACCCACCTCCGTGCAGTGCAGAATCCTTTCAGAGAATAACTCTCAAAGTGCTTCCTCTTTCCCATTCAGCAAGTCACAGACAGCTTCTTAACTGTCAGCGCACACCCTTTGCAAGGCCCTTTCCTCCAATGTAACCACAGTGCCAGTACTTCCATTCTGAGGTCTCCGGCCAACATATGGCCAGTACAGGATAGACAGTATGCTCTGTGTATAAGAGCGGCAGGCAGGCAGACATGTGGACAGAGAGGAGAAGGAGCACAGACCCATATATCAGGGTACACCTATAACTGTGTCTTAATCCAAGTTTCTGAGAAGCTATCTAATGGAGTGGTCATAGGCACGCTTGTAGTTCTCAGGTATGGGAGCTCACACATGAAATCACAGCATGTGCGTCAGAGGCAGGAAGACTGCTATAAGGTGTCAAGCTAGCCTGGGTTACAGAGTGAGACTATGTCCAAAAGACACACCCATTCTTCAAAAAGGAGAGAAAAGAAATTGGTACCAGAATAAGTATTTCCAGAATGTCTCTTAGCTCATTTGCATGAAGTGCTGACCTCACAATGTGGTCAGCCCCAAAAGTCAAGGGCATATTCTGACTTCAAGTACAGATCTCTCTTTTTATTGTCTGAAAACATCATACATGTATAAAGATTATTTTATTGGAAGAATCTTCCTCACTATGAAGTGGGGAGAAATCAGTCATGCATTATTTTTGCACTTGACCAAAGCTCTGAGCAAGTATCTATTAACATGTTGTCAATACTGCATCTGTTTCTTATTCTACAATGGCAAAAATAAATGTCAACCTGAGAATTGTGTTTCAGAACATGATTTTTGGCAGTAGCTGAACAACAAGATTAATAGATAAAATACATAAGATTACAACTTAAGTGCAGGGACAAAAATACTAGCAAATGAGACAAAATATTGTTAAAAAACTATTTCTTGGGTGAAAATATGGAGATGTGGCAGCTGCGAATGAGACAGTGGAAAGAAAATGCTGTGTGATGCTTAGGTAACTGATCAGACAGGCAAGAAAATTAAATGTCCTTCCAATTTCTCTCCACACGAAAGTGCAATACAGGAATGCAGGCTGAGCTGAAACTTTACCGTGAGAAGCAAAGTTGTCATCTTTGATTAGGAGACAGAAGAGAGAATTAAACATACAAAACACAGAGAATATTAGAAAATTAGTTTCTTTCAGATAATGCAAGCAATAACAACTAAAAAATAATGCTTTCATTTGATGTGCTCACCTGAAAGTCAAAAAGATAAGTTACACTTTGAGTATATCTGAATTTACATGATCAGCAGAGGACTACAACTCAGCACATAACAGAACTTCTCCAGATTTATGATCAATGGGTAGACATACCCCAGAAGAAAACTGGAAACTCTGGCACAGCAGTTGAAGGAATTTTAGTAGTCAAAAGAAATCAAACAAGACTTACTAATCAAACACATGCCAGAAATGAGGCACTATGTAATATCTACCACAGTATCAACACTTGAAGCTTGTCACTTAGGAGTTTTACACAAAGATGTGTCTCATCTTCTAAGGGAAGGCACTTTGTATAATTTTCTTGAATATTAATGTTACAAGATTTAGTAGAAGGAAGGATGTATGGAATCTTTGGTTGTATAAGCCTGTGTCTTCACATATATGTCAGAAGCACTTACTGTTGATAGTGGTGTGGTTTATGATTAGAAAGATAAAAACTCTTAAAAGTCAATGAGTGGAGAGAAGTTTCAGCAGGAAACACTCTGGCTGCTCCTCTAGCAAACTGGAGCTCTGTTTCCAGCACCCATGTGTCAGCTCAGACACCATCTGTGATTCTAGTTCAGGCAATGTGATATGCTCGTCTGGTCTCTGAAGGCATGGTACATGAAGGCAAAACACCTACATGAATAACATTAATCAAATAGATTGATGTATTCTATCTATCTATCTATCTATCTATCTATCTATCTATCTATCTATCATCGATCAGAGATCATTTTAAATGGGATGATTCAAGATAAGTCCACATCTGTAACATTTTCTGCTCCATCAGTCTAAGTGAGAATTTGATCTATCTGAACTTCCTTGTACAACAATTTGGACAAAAAGACTCTCCCACCATTTATCCACGGTCAGGCTCATTATCTTGCCAGGTTCTTCATGCCTCCCCTTCCTCCAACAGGTAATTCCACCCGAATATCAGTAAGGATGTTGTGCAGTCAGACACCAGCCATGGTCCTTTCTTCTGCTGCCTCCCCTTAATCATTCCACCTTGACTTACATTCTGCTCCTTGACTTTATGAAGTCCTGAGCTGCCCCACTCTAAATCAATATTTTTGTAGTCCCTCCATTCATTGAGATGTCTAAAGTAAAGACTTTCATACTACACTAAAAACAACATATAATGAGTAAGTTTTTATTTAACAAATAATGTATCTCTGGCATATATTCATTTGTACATACATTGCAATACAGATATATGTAATAAAGTGCTAAATAAAACCCAAAATGAATAAAATATGACTTTGTTCATGAAAATGAAAATGATTGAAATACACTTCACATAAGAATGTAAGTAATAACAAAATATAATGTTGAGCAAAGAAAATATGGTTCAAGCAATATATAAATTTGTATAAAAATTTCAAAGTCTGTATTTTGAGATTTTTCTGTAAAGAAGCAAACAGACAATAAAGTTGAGAAACTTATCTTACCAACATTGAATGATGTGGAAGTCTACTTGAAAAGTAAAGGGTAGGCAGGCCTATAGAGATGGCTCAGCAGTGAAGAGCACTTACTGCTCCTTTGAAGAACCTCAATTCAGTTCCCAACACCAAGGTCAGGTGACTCATGACTACCTGTAACTCCAAAGCACAGGCCCTACATCCTCCATGAGGTTTCTGCAGATAGCTGTACACACACGGCACACACACACACACACACACACACACACACGGTGTGTGTGTGTGTGTGTGTCACACACATCAGTAGAAATAAGACTAAACCTTTAAAAACAAAATAGTTTGGAAAAATATATAAAAACATAAAGGTTACAGATACTCTACATCTGAAGTGGGTTTTCACTGGCACAAAGGGATTGCAAATGCTTCAGGAATCAGTCTGGTTCCTGGAAACTTCTTCTACAACTGTTGTAAAATGTTGAAGCTTGATAGATCTGGATAATGTGAATGTGGATGCCAGTTTATTATTCTATATGTTTTCCATAAAAGTCAGATATTGCCTATTATAAAATTCAGCAAAGGTTAAAATATCATAAAATAAATTAGATTAATGTTATAATAAAATGAAACCTTCTATTCTGCTATTAAATATTAAAGCACTCAAATTGTGTTATGCCTGTCTAGCCAGTAAATGTTGTACAAAGAAATGTACCATATAAGTTTGAATTGTAACACTGTAGGGTTATTTTGTTTCTAGGGGGAAATTAATTAACCTTGTTACAGTTTATCATAGATAAATTAGTGAAGTCCTTATGACTTACATCAACACACGAAAATTGTAATTGTTGTAATGAGACATACTAAGATTTATGTGATAAGCCAGAAACTCAAAACATAACAGGATTGAGAAAATGACTGTGTCCAAGTACTTGCTGTGCAAATGTGAAGATATGTTCAAATCCCCAGAACTCAGGAAGAAGCTACACAGGTACCACAGTTATCTGTAATCCCAGCACTCTTACAGAGAAAGGAAAGCTGGAGATGGGAGCAATGGGAGCATCCCTTGAAACTCAGGTCAGCTACCTTCTTGTCCTCAGTGGATAACCACAGAGACATGTCACAAAGTGGAAGGTGAAGAATGGCCCTCTGACCTCCACAGGAGAGGAATGTCATGGAACATACATCTCTCTCTCCTCTCTCTCTCAGAGAGAGAGAGAGAGAGAGAGAGAGAGAGTTTATACACACACACAATTCTTGACGAACTCAAGGATAACAAATGGATCACATTGTGCTGTTAGTCAACCCTTCTCAACCCTCAGTAATAAACTGACTACTAAATGCACACCTCCCAGACCTACCTCAAATCAACCTTTGAACTTTAGCCAGGACCTCTAGATCATTTCATTTCCATGTTGTGGAACTCTTCCTCCCTTCCTCAGCTTTAAAAATGATGGTCAGTCAAGCCTTGGCATTACTCATGAGGTGTTTCATAATATCAAAAGTGTTTTAAAAGATCTTCTCTTGAAATGTTCACAGGTGGGACTTTAAGTCTGGTGACCTCAGCTCTCCAGAAAATAGTACTCTCTTGTCGCATGACACTGCACTGCTTTTCGGGTTCTTTGGGGTTTTTAAAGGTAACCCTATGTACACCACTGAGTAACATCATTTGTGTCTTTATTACTTACATGTTACAGATGGAAATGAGGTTGCTCAGCAGTATTACCTTGAAGAAAGGGGGGGATCCACAGTTCACTTTGTCAGAGGTCCCCCCTGCAGAATCAGCCAAAAAGTAGAAACTCTAAGTATAAGGGTAGACATACCGTTTATATTTCATCCTACTTTCGCTCTGCTGCTGTGATAAAACACTGACCAAGAGGAAAAGGTTTATTTGACTTTCACTTATAGGTCACAATACATTGTTGAGAGAAGTCAGAGAAGGAACTCAAGACAGGGAACTGGAGGAATTGCCTCCAACCAACCTGATAAAGACAATTGTTCAACTGAGGCTTTTTATCGGGTCATTCTAGGCTGTGTCCAGAAGACAGTTAATGATCATTTGATCTTCATATCACTAAAATTCTCTCAAGAAAAGCCTGTGTACTACCATCGACACTGTACTTTCAAGCAGATTAAATTATGCTTTAAATCTTATAAATGTGAGTTCTCAGTATTTTGCAGCTCAAAACACTTGTGTAGAATGCAAATAAAAGCGTTCATTTTCTTCCAATAAAGGCCACATGAAATGCTCTGTAGAAACATAATCATCAAATTTTATATCAAATTTTGATTGATATAGTGTGTCTGAATGCATATAATTATCAGAAATTTATCATTAGGGCCAGATGTCCAGTTCCTCTTTGTGAAGCTCCCAAGGAAGGGTGCAAACACCATAAATTTTTTGTATCCAATTTGTCTAGTGTCCCTGACTACCCCTCCTCTTTGAAACTATGTTTGTTGAAAATCAGACATTGCTCTGAAGTGTCAAATTCTCTTCCTTGTCTTCTTAAAAACTGTGTCTGTGCTGGGAGTGTAGCTCAGTGGTGAGCATTTGTTTAGCATGGGCAAGGTCCTAGTTTACTTCCCAGCACTATGAAAAAAAAAGAGTTTCCCCATGTCTCTTTCTTTAGGTACCATTCTTAGTGCAGTTTTAAGTTCTGGGCTGGTTCTTTTATATTTTGTGAAAGTCATTGTGTTTTCATATTCATTGGTAGGAAGGGGGATAGGACATAGGTGAACTGAAAGTAGAGATGAGAAATGGTAACAGTAGCAAAGTTCAAACACGTAGCAGAGTAATGGGGATTTGGAGAAAAGGGAAAAGAAAGCTTGATCTAAATGAGGTATGCATGAAGAAACTGCTTGGGGACCTATGATGCCACAACCCAAGTAAAAAATATAGTTATACATAATATATGTTCAGATATAAATACTTACGTCAGAAGGCAATTAACTTAAAATGTTTGTCATACATGTGACATGTTATGAATAAACAAACTCTCCAAGGGAATGAAGGGAATTTGTGGGAGGCAGGGAAGAAGTGAAAAGAATGGGTGGGGTATGTTTGGGAACATAGTTAAAGTATATTACATACACAAATGTATTACATACTTGTGTAAAAATGTCCTATGAAACCCAGAGCTATGTATAATGAATATATGCCAATAAAACAGATTTAATAAAACATATCAAATATTGAAAGAATTTGTCATAGAATTAATCAATAAATTCAGAAAAAAGCTATGAATTCTTATAATGGTAACAGAAGTAAAATAGTCATGTTTAACACTTTAAAAGACTCATTGTTTGTGGGAAGTCAACAGATTTTGCTTGAGTTAAGCAAGTTACTCGGGAATTATTGAAGCAATGTCAAAGCCATGATTAAAGTTAATCAATGCAAGAAAGCACAGATGCTGAGGATCACACATAGTAAAATAGTTAAATATCCATAATCTAAGAAATTATTATCTAAGGCAGAAGCATGAGGATTCTAGACCAGACAGGGTGACAGAATGAGATTCCGACTGAAAAAATATATGCTTAGTGGTTAGGCAGCTGAAGAAATAGCTCAACAGTTGAGAGTACTGGTTGATCTTGAAGGACGCAGGTTAGATTCCAAGCACCTATACAGAGGCTCACAATTGTCAGAAACTCCAGTTCAAGGTCGCCATCTTCCGACCTCTGTGGGCACCAGTCATGCTAGAGCTGCACATAGATTCATACAAGAAAACATTCAAACACACAAAACAATAAAAATTAAATAAAAATCTCCTCACATTTAGAAAGCTTAAATTTCTCTCTATTGTTTTAAGAGAATGAAGAAAATTTCATTCTACTGTACAGGCATAACGTGTTTGTAAACTATCTCACAGCCAGCATGGGTCCCTGTGTTTTCAACTTCATCTTCAGAAATTAGTTGTCTCATGTGACTTCCAGTCAAGTAACTCAATGAAGAAAAATGGACATCAATTAAACTATCTCCTAGAAATCGTTCACAAGTCATCAAGTAACTAAAAAGAGAGCTGGAAAAATTGAGACACAGAACAGAGGGATAATGAGTTTTTGTTCTAATCTGAGCTCCTGTCCTACAAGGCAGAATCCAAGGGACCCAGACTGAGTGAGGAATGAGAGATTTCCTCTACCGTACTACAAGAGTAGAATATATCTGTCTTCCTTCCACCAAGAAAGTTATAGAAAAATATCCCTAATCCTAAAGTTGAGAGCACTTATATCTACCCTTTTGGTCATGAAAGTGCTTCAGGATCTGGCTTCATTAATTCCATGTCAGTCACAAATACTTAAGGAATTCCATCTTTCATTTTTAAGTTTTGATGTTTACATTAAGGTAAATCAGATGGGGAAACATCGAAGAGAACATTTCTGACACTTGCTGATGTGGGAAAGGCTTCATTTTACTTAATATAAGTAACATTTTAAAATCGGAATTAAATACTTCAAAAATGTATCACCCTCATCTGGGGCTCTTCCTTTTGATTTCCTTCGATCATGTCTCTACACAGAAAAGCAACAAGAACAACCAGTGCTCATTGTGCTTAATTTCAGATGGTAACTATTGATCCACCAAACCCAATTGCAAGCCACAGGGCATCTATATCACTCTTAAATTAATCTGGCTGGTTAAACTCAGAACTGAGTTTAATATTTGCAAGTGGTTTGTCCAGAGAGTTTATCACCAAAGAGCCTCGGTTCTTATTTTGTTTCAGAATGAAGAAAATGACTAGAAAAATGAAACTATTTGATTTTTATTTGACTTCATGCACAGATTTTCCACTGATAGAAACTTGGCCCAATTATGCAAAATGCCCTAAGATGACTGTGAGGGAAGCTTATGT
The DNA here is from genome assembly GCA_001685075.1 of Bramus lutescens. Lineage (NCBI taxonomy): Eukaryota > Metazoa > Chordata > Mammalia > Rodentia > Cricetidae > Bramus > Bramus lutescens. Next base: position 48,862 of record LOEQ01002296.1, on the reverse strand, counting down.
AACTAGCCCAAAGGGAAAGATTGCCAAGTTTGTTCCAAGCAAGTTCTTAATGTGAGTGAGGAGGAAGTAGAAATCTGGAAACTGTTGATTGTCAGCATAGTGATACACCCCTGATCCTAGTACTTACAAGATGGAGACAAAAAGATCAAGAGAATTAATAACTTTTTGCTACATGACAAGTTCAAGAGGCTAGCCGAGACTATATGAGTACCTACTTGAAATTTCCCAATCCTTCAAAAATAAAATTGATGAAATATTATGATAATACCCCTAGGAAATTAATGGACTTAAGTAATAAAAGCTTCTTGGTGTTATACTATAATTTCTTACATAAGTTATTGAATTGTACTGAACACTTAGTAGCTTCTAATTTCTAGATGCCTACATGCATGTGTATATGTACATGTCTGGGCCTCTGTGTAAGCTACATATTTCCATTTTCCTGGAATTGTGAAACTTCCCTCTGTGCTACTGGAGCCTGAGCTGTTCCCTTAGTCTCTGCCACCTTGGACAATGGAAAAGATAAATCCTGCAAAAATACTCGCCTGAAAGCTTGCTGTATTAATCTGAGAACATATTATGAAGTTATTTCATTCATTCTTTTCCATACATCTCCTAATTATATAGAAAGAAATATCAGCCAATGTCCAGTAATACCTACACCAAAATTTGTTTAAACATTTATCAATTGGGTACATTCAGGTGTGTGTGTATGTGTGTGTGTGTGTGTATGTGTGTGGTGTTTGTGTGCATATCATGGCCTGTGTGTACAGGTTAGAGGATAACTTGTTGGAGTTAGTTCTCTCACCACCCCTTGTAGGTCCAAAACTGAACTTCAGTCTTTAGGCTTGCTAGCAAGCATCTTTATTGCTGAGCCACCTCTCTGGCCAATACTTTGTACTTGTTTATATTTTATCTCCCTCTTTTGCAATTCTCTACACTGCAGCATTTCCAAAGAAGGCCTTTGAGCCAACTCTACTTGGGATTTGGCAAAGAGAATGAGTATTTTAGGAAAGTCATACATCATCACGATCGTATCTCTCTGTAACATGGAGCGTGGAAAGACCGGTCTAGAGCTATTGATATTAACATGTCTCCATTTCCACCCTTATCTGGGTTACTTTCAAAAATTCATCACATTTCAGAGTTTCTCTTTGGGAATCCACTAATATAGCCTAGTTATTGCCTTATAATATGTTTTATGAAAAGTTTCAATAAATACACACTTTAAAAATATTAGTCAGGGTTAAGCTGCATAAAAGTTATAGATATTGCTTACATGGAAAATAATATTATTCCTAAGTAATTATAAAATATAAAATACAATTTCCCTTTGTAATTTTGTATTAAAAACTCAGAGAATTGTGTTACTTTCATTTCCTCAGTTTTGATTTCTTGTAGATACTATTCTGTAATTATTCTCCTTTATGAAATCTATTTCCAGGTTGAGGCATGGGAGCACAAACTTTATCTTGGCACACAAAAGGTAAGACTGGATGGTTACTGCAAGTTCTGTTAGTTTGAAACAAGCCTGTGCTACATAGCAACACCTTGACTTAAAAAAATGCAAAGAAAGCAAACAGCAATAAAATTAACCAACTTTCATGTCTAAAAGTAAGGGAGACTGCTTCAAGACCCCTCTTAATCCTGACTGGACTTTTCCAGGCTAGAACTCAGATATAAGATGTGTCCATGCTTCTCCGGTTAGATGCCATGGTTAAATGGAGATAGAAGTGAATCTATAGAGAAGTAAAGGTTTACAGACTAGCTTGACAACTGCCTTGTTATGTACAAAGTCTGAAGAACTGTTTGTTTATTTTGCTTCTTAACCAAACCTCTAGATTGGAAATCTGATGTGATTTAACACTATTTTATAAGAACAAAACTATTTTATTTAAAATTATAATTTCTAGAATTCTTTGTAGAAAACAGAACAAATTCTAGTCATAAAAATCATCTTTCGGAATGACTTACAAAAATGCTTAAATAACATAAAAGTAAGTAAATTCTGCCTTTTAATCAAACAATGTCTCAAATATAGGTAATCTTTCAAAAATATTAAGATGTTAGGAGTATTTATTAACAGTCAAGCTTTAAATTAGAACTATTATAGAAACCCTTGATAAAAACACTCAGATAAAATAAATGTAGGGAAAAAAGAAAGCCACCCCAGAATAATCACTTACTAAAACGATATTTTAAACAGCACGTGGAGTCTGCTCAGAAATGGAAGCAGCATTTGGTGCTAAAGGGCAACCTGCTTGCTGCAGATGCTCTGTGTGCCTCTCCTGAGAGAGTCTGGAAGCAGTGATTCCCAAGGAGACATCCGGGTTAATGTCTTAGTTTCTGAAGATACGCTTTCTCGCTGTCAAAGGAAAAGAAAGCAAGCTCCCACCCCCCAGCGTCCGGCACTGGCAAAGGTGAGAAGCAGCTGGTCAGAGCAATTACAGCAGCCTCCCCATATTTGTTGAGGTATCTGTAGCATCTTCCATCAAGGTCACAGTGAGTAAAAACAGCCTCTGGAGTTGTTCTGCTGACGGGAGCCCCATTCCTTTCTGAGACTGCACCTCGGCTCCTCCTGGCCCATGACAGGGAATGACTTCATTGATGTGCACCACAGCCATCACAATGACCTGTGAGTCCTCATTATTAGCAGGAATATCAGGTGGGGACAAGCACTGTAAGGACCTGGGTGTGTCTAAGGAGGATGAGCCATTGCTACCACTGCTTATGGCTCTATCCTTTTCAGGCACACAGAAAAGCGAATAGAAATCATCTTTGTCTATTGTGTGATTGGCTTGACATGCAAATGACTGGCTCATCATCTTAATTTTTCAATATTAATCCCAGAGACATCATTGTTAAAATTGAAGAGTATGTCATTTATTTTCTTCTTTACAAGCCAGGATCCATGCTGTGCCTCCACCACTTGGTGTTCTGCCCAAGTCAGCCTTGCATCATTATTCCTCTTTCAAAACTGCAGCTGTATCCTTTATTCAAATTCAGCTGAAGACAGATTCTGGAGACATATTAGCTTCAGAGCGCTGGAAAGAGACATGTGTTTGGTCTACATTTCTATGAAATGAGAATGAGCATACTAATTCATCAAGTTAAAGAAAAAAGAATAGATTTAGAATAACAGAAAGATGGATATTCATTTCATAAAAGCTAATTTCCAATTACTGTTGTGTGTATGCATGGGCACACAAGCAAAGAGACAAGATTTGCAGTGACAGTCTGAGAGAGCCAACATTTCTGCTAAATCGGAAGACATCTGGGGAAATCAAACAACAGCAATCAACATTTAGAAAATAGGTGATGGTTTTACTTTTGTTCATAATTCCCAAATACTTAAAAATATATACCTGTGACCAATACTCAACAATTCATAAAATCTAGGAAGACACAATGTTATATTTTATGTTATATTCTTTGGAATAACACTCAACATACAACACCTGAGCCGTAGTGCTGAGCAGATGGCAAGGTAAAGGTCATCTGAGATGATATGTGCCAATCTGATGTTTAGAGACTGGGTTGTTTCTTTCCTTACTACTGTGACTGTGTACCTGCCAGGAAGTAAGATGAAGGAGAGTTTATTCTGGCTCACGGTTGGAGGAAACAATTCATCATGGCAAGAGAAGGTATGATGAAGAGAGTGGCCTTTGGCTGTGACAACAGGAACATAAGACTGGTTTCTCCAGTCTGCATGGATCAGGAAACAGAGGGAAGAAAAGAAGTAGGCTAAGTTCTATAATTTCACAGTCACCCCACACCCCATGGCCCTACCCCCTCATCCCAAGCTCTTCCTTCTAAATATTCTCCAACCCTCCCATACAGCATTGCCAGCCGGGGACTAAATGCTCAAACACATGAGCCTGTGGGAATAGTTCACCAGCTATTCACAAGCTCTTAACAGTGACAGAGTCCATTTCCGCTTTGAGCATGGAAGTATTTCCTTCAGTGTCAGACTGCTGCCCACCTTTGCAGTTTCTTTCCCCTCTCTATTCTCTTTCTCTTTTTAGAGTCAGGCTAGTCTTAACTGGGCTAAATTTTGCTGTCTTAGTGATTAATTGCTGTGCTCAGGAGTAAACATCCTGAAACACATCGAACACCATCCATTTAAAGTTCTTTTTTGTTTGGCTTTGTCCCTGTTTTACTCTTTAACGACAAACTACAATATAGCCCGATATCAACCCCATCCAAGAATAATATAATCACAGCATAGAAACTAAAGGACAATTGTTCCATCCTAGGGAATAGAAAGATACCAGCTTCTCTATATATTGCTAACTATGGTTACTGAACTTGTCCTGGTACCACACCTGCTCACAACCCCTTCTCTTTTCATGCAAGACGATCCTCAGCGAGGGTTTCTCCTAGGATGTAGATCTGCAAAGAAGTGAAATTCCTTGTGTTAGAGCATCGCACAGAGGCCCACTAGTTGGCCCATCAGGTAAAAGCACTTGCCAACAAGAATAACAGCCTGAGTCCACATCCTGGGACCCAGATTCGTAGATGAGAACAGGTTCCCACACACTGTCCTCCACTGCATGTGTACCCGCCAACTCACTCAGACATGTACATAAGTAAATGTAATGTAATAAAGGGTCTTTTCATCACAATGACTGGAACTTGCGGAAAATGTTTGTTTCAAGATAGTGTGTACATGTATGTCTTTGCATTTGTGTGGGTACACATGGGTATGCGTCTGCACGCAGAGGCCAGAGGTTGATGTTGGGTCTCCTCCCTACTAATGATTCTGTAGTATAAGGCATCAGCTTGTATCAGAGAGAGATCCCCTGACTAAGCCACCTGAAGGCTGGGATTACAAACTGCCCTACCTTTTATGTGGGTTCTGGGAATCTTAACTCCAGGCTTAATCCCAAGTCTCACTATTTCTTGGCGTAAAAGTGATTTTTCTAATACAAATACTTTGCCTTCATGGATTGTTAAATACCTTAGATGGAAACTAACTTTCAGACACTGACCTTACAGTTTTCCTATTTTTTTAAGTTTCCTATTTTTGCATTCATTCAATTTAACATTCAATATACAATCCACAATGTATTTTGAATTACTCATCAGAATTAAAGTAGTGCGAAACAGCACCAATTTTCAAATACCATTATTTCTGAGATACTCTACAGTTGCTACTGAGCTAAATTGAGAACTACATTGAAGCACCAGGGAAGGAAATCAGTGTGTGTATTTTAATCACAATATGGAATTTTCCACAGGGTCAAACAAGTCAAAGATACTAAGAGACAATCCACAGTATATTTAGTTTTAAAGACTAAATACAATGAAAGTGCAATAGATGCATTTATAAAACTATCTAAAATGTTACAAGGAAGCCCCTTCTTTCATAGACACTATTAAAATTAATTTAAGTCTTCTAGAAGGATGGCTGCATTCATCAAAAAACATCTTCTAATTGCAAAGTATTCTTCATTCAGTGAGAGACTTAATAGTAGTAAAGACTCTAAAACACAGATTCCCATAAAAGAAAGAAACATAATTCTTTTTTTAAAAAAAGATTACTGTAAATTTCTTCCCATATCTCACAGCTTCTCCCAAATCCAAGCCATATTAATCTTTAATCTCTAGTTAAAGCAAAAATGATTTGCCATAGGGAAGTGCTAGACTGGATTTGAAATGAAAGATCAATGGACTTTAAACATTTCACTGTCTGTATAACTCAATAAAAGTGGAACACTGGAGAACATACAGGGCCTGGGGATTTGGGGGCTGTGGAGCAATTATTATTAGTTACTGACAAAGATTTCTCTCAGCACAGGGGTGTTTGAGGCTCCACTTCATGATCTTTGGAAAGGAATTTTCTTCTGTCATACAGACCACATAGAGCAGTGCAACTGTGGAAGTAAGTTACACCCCAGATGAATGTCTCACAGTGAAGGAGTAGCTGTTGGTAGCCTTGGGGCGAGGGAGTTATATAAGGCTACAGTGTTTTATCAAATGAATTCCCTAAACAAAGGGAGATTTGTACCATATACCTTACGCTACTCATGTTGAACAAAGCCAAAGTATCCAAACTCTAGGAAAATTGTGAATAAACTGGGGTAAAGGAGAGGAGCTATTTAAAGAAACCTGGGTTCTCACAGTTGGACCAGGTCCTTTGATTAGGATTAGTTTGATTAGGAGAGATTTGGAGCTCAAGAGTCTGCAGAAACACACCTTGTAAGTGTAGTGATTTGAAAATACAGATGTGGTATCTCACCATCCATTTAAAGTTTTTTTTTTGTTTGGCTTTGTCCCTGTTTTACTCTTTGACAACAAACTGAAATATAGTCCAATACCAACCCCATCCAAGAATAGTCACAAGCATCGAAACTAAAGGACAATTGTTCCATCCTAGGGGATAGAAAGATACCAACTTCTCTTAACTTCAGTTGAAAATAAATGAACTATAACAAAACACCCATAAGGGTCAGAATAGGTTGTTTTTTCTTTTTAAATGACTTCACATTTGTATAAGTATGCATTACAGAAGGCAGAGGAACAGTTTATTTTATTTTAGCTTCATAATGACTGTAGCATGGATTTTAATTTTTCTATTCTCCAAACTTTGAAACAAAGTGTGGGTAACAGCAACTTGTTGTTGAATAACCTATCAATCCCTGTTTGTTTCCTGCCTTGTCTTCCATGACGTTGGAGCTTCGTGGTCAACAAACTACATGCAGAAGTTATTCTAAACTAAAGCGATTCCCTGATAGTAGGTCTTCCTCCTCCTCATCTTCCTTTTTTTCTTCTGCATCTCAGCTGCAGAGACTTCAGTAAGCCATATTTGCAGTTGGTCATCAGGCACAATGACAGGGACTATCCATGGGTGTGAACAAGTTTCTTATGAGAATCATTGGCTTTCAGAATTTTCCCTTGTAAGTTTTACTGTAGAATCAGTCTGATCACTGTGGAAATTGACATTGGAAGTCTGACAGAGTTGACTCAAAACCCCAAAAGTAAGTAGATCAGGATTCCAGGATGAATGGTAAGAAGAAAGTTGTTTCAGGGTGGGCAAATCAAAGACATCAGGCCCAATGTCATTCGGGATCAGAAAGGACATGTCCTATGGTACTTAACATGTTTGCAGGTTATAGAAAGAGCTTTGAAAAGAGAAATGCATTTTATGGGTTTAAAACTATGGATATTTGACAAGACCAAATAGCTGTGGACTGAGGCAAAGAGGAGTTATAAGTTTGTAACAATTAAAAAGAAGAGAAAATCCAAAATTCAAGAAATGAACACAAGACAAAGTCACTGAGTGGATGATTTCCCAAAGAACTTTTCACCTGTAAGAAACAAGTGAAGGGGAAAAGTCACCATAAGAAGCAACCTTGCACCCAGAGTTCTCCAGATTACCATCTCTTCCTGTGTATTTTTCAATACAAAATTACACAAGGCCGTCTCATTGGAAAAGTGATTTGAACAGACCTGGAGGGATAAGAAATTAGTCTGGGAATGAGAGAGAAGGGATGGAGATTGGAATTTGGCTGTTGCTAAAAGCAGTTGTCCATCTTACACGGTCTTCTTGGATTTGGAGTGTTCAGTGGTCAAGGGACGGATCAATTTGTGATGCTTTCTGTAGTACCACTTCAGGTGTATGTATCTGGACTGAGCAGTCTCTAAGAATGCCAGGTCAGAGACTCAGAACATCAGAAAGTGTTGCTGGGAAGGCACTGCTCAGTACCTGAAGCAGTGTTCAAAGCCTACTTGGGCCTGGGTAGTTTCAGCCACTGTGAAGGACATGTCAAACTCCCAAAGTAGAGCATAGAGCGTCAAACAGAAACTCCTTATAGTTGAGAGATGTTGGCTTCTGAGCATGAAATTCAAAGGAAGAAAAGGTGGCTTTTTAAGAATTGTGTTTCAAAAAGAACAGCTTTATGTAAGCTACTGATGCAAAATTATCTAGGGTCAGAAACTTGTTTAGTTTCTAAAAGAAAATATTTCTTTACAACAAAATATCAACAATCCTTGATAAAAAAACAAAATGTCATTTTGAGAGTTTGAAAATTGAAATGACCATTAGCCTGCCCAGGGTCCACAATGAGAAAACAGGCTGAGAAACTTGTGCAGCTTGCAGAATGTACTAATTCTTCCGTATCTGATTCACTTTTTGACTGAGAAGATGATGAAAAAGGAAGAGCGTCTGGGAAGACAGAGCCAGGGCTCCTTGCTCCAAGATGAACAGGGAACAAATGCAAACAGAAGAAAAGAACATGCACAAGGTGCTTCTTGCACCACCGAGAAGATTTCATCATATTACTGCTGAATGGTGTGGTGATTGCTAACGTGCTCCTCCGAGTGTGAGTTCTACTGCAATTCTCAGCTATGTTTTAACACTAGTTTCAGGGTTGGATGTGGGTGTTCTAGTTTCATTACTATTACCATGATGAGATCTTCTCACCCAAATACAACACTGGAGAGAGTTTATTTGCCCTATGATTCCAGGCTAGAATTCTTCATTACCAGGAAATCACAGAGATCAGAGCTTAAGTTCACACCACATAGTCAAGGAAAGAAATAAACAAGGACAATCATGCTATCTGCTTGTTCCTGGCAGAGTGAGTCTTAAAACCACAAAAATCAATGAAACTCCAAATTTTTCAATCACACTTAGCTATCAAATTTCCTCATTTAAATGAGAGCCTTCAACTTCTGCCTAACTCTTATTTACCCAATTATTCCATGTATCTGTACTGTATTCAGACCTTATCAAAGACCAAACTTTTGTCAAGCCTGAGCAATCTTGGTCATGTATGAGTTGACACGGGGCATTGCTGGAATGGAAACTTGAGAATGGACCAACGTGTAACTCTATTCCACGCAGCCTTTCCCCTTAATAAGATTTGACCACCTGCTTGAGTTCTTTACAGAACCATTTAGTCTAAAGCAAGAGAAGGAAACTCCAGCTCAGTAATTAAAACTTTCTTATGACAGGATATTGAGTAGCATGTAGGTGACCTTAGAGGAGACAGGGAACAACTGCAGGGGCAGTGTGACCACGAACAATGACTTCATTACTGCTACGACCTTAAGCTGAGACACCTGGGTTTCTATTGCCACGATTGACAATCATAGGCACTTAGAGGTGCTACTGGGGTTTGTTTCTGTGGAATTCAGTTTTGGCTGCCACTACCTGGAATGTTCCTGGTTGCTGACCTCACCACCTTCCTCTTCAAAATCTAGTCTGCTTCATAACTAAGCAGCAAGGCAGAAGCAACAAGATAGCTGAGTGAAGAAAGGCGCCGTCAAGACTGATTACCTGAGTTTGATTGCTAAACCTGCATGTTGGAAGGACAGAACTGACCCAACAAGTTGTTCTCTGACGTCCACAGAAGTCCACACATGGACACAGAATAAATAAACAGAGAGATAAATAAATAAATAAATAAATAAATAAATAAATAAATAGAATAAAATAAAAACCAAGAAAGGAAGCCTGGGGAGAACAATTAAGTTCTTGCTTTTCAGAACCTGAATTCTGACTCCAGCATCCAACTCAGACAGCTCATGACCATCTATAATTTCAATTCCAGGGGATCAGATGCCTCCTTCTAGACTCTATGGGCATTGCACTCATGTGCACACACATATGCATACATGCACACACAAACCGAGCATCACATACACATATTTTAAAACATAATAAAATAAAACTTTAAAATTAAACTTATTCTTTAAAAAAACTGAATATGATAGCATATACCTTAAAGATCAGTACTTGGGAGGTAGAGCCAAGTGGATCTCTGTGACTTGAGACCAGCCTGGTTCACATAGTGAGTGCTTGTCCAGCTAGGGCAACACAGTGAGACATAGTCTTCAAAAGAAAAGCAAGATAACAAAAGGAGCAAAACTCAGCCTGGAGAAGATTTGGGAAATTTTCTAAACTCATAAAATCCATTTTGGAGTTTGGTAGCCAAAGGCAATGGCCAATATCAACCAGGATCCTGGAGCTGAAGAAATATCTCTGTGTGATGACAGACTAGAGAAAGACGAGGAGAGGAGTGTTTGGTTACTGCCGTTTGTTCACCCAGGCTCAAGTGTATGACACAGGGTTCCTGCAACACGCTGCGCGACAACCTGGGGTTCAGCACAGTCGTTACGTCAGTCCCACCCAGTTCAACAGAAGTAACAGAATTACTGAGAATGAGTTCTGATCGACACTATCAACCCAGACTAAGAACAGGAAGAGGAGCTCAGAGCTACATAAGATGATGAGCAAAACTGACTAGGCCTCCACTATCAAAGAGAAGTGGACAATTAGAGCAATTCCCCTGAAACTCCAGGCAAGAATGGGCAGTTTGCCTGAATCATCTAAGCCAATGCTTCAAACTCGGACTCATTTCACCCATGGAGAACTGTCCTATTAGCTCCAGTTCCCAGCGAGTAACTAACTCAAAAATGTGTCCAGGGTGGAAGCAGCCTTGTTTCTAACAAGCCCTTTTTAACTATGTCTAAGTGTCCACGATTTTTTTTTATCTTATTGATCCGGGCTATATTTAAAGAATAACCTTTGGAGATGGATAACCAATGCCATACACCTTAAATTACCATTATGTTTAAAGCAGAAGGTGTCAAACCAAATGATGAAAAATGAGCACTGGTTTCTCTCTCTGGCTCACTCACCAAAGTCCCATTGACTACAGTAGGAATGAATCACCTGTAGTGACATTTAGTTAGTGATGCCATTATGATTAATGTGTCATTTAGGCTGCTCCCCATTATAAAGGCTTGTCACATGTTCACCTGTGTTTCTGACTTCTCAGCTTTGCCCCTGTGGGTTAGTAGACACCACTACTTGGTATAATTAAGAGTAAAGACTGATTTACAGGGCCCCTAGGAGATGCTGAGGCAGGGGGAGATTGTAAACCAGGCAAATGCTTCCTTCCTGATACCCAGATTCTTCCCTGTATCCCAGGAAAAAGCAAGCGTGGTTCAGAAGCAGCACCCCCTACTAAAAGCATTTTTACTCATTTTCTTTCCTCCCATTGGAATCATGCACCGCTTTACACCATGACTCCCTTCTTCAGGGAGGAATACAGCCTGGACACGCCTGACTCTCCCTTATTTCCCCATCCACTGTTGTTTTATTTTCCTCTTTATTTTCTGTTACTATCAAAAATTCCAACAATGTATCATTAAAAGTCAAGGTACTTTGGTAAACAGCTTTCTCTTACTTAGTAAGAAGAAAGATACAAGAGAAGCTACCCACTTTCACCATTTCTGTAAAGAATATGCATGTCGATTGCTATTAAGGGAAGTTTGCTTCTGAGACTCCAACATCACCCTGGCCTTCCAGCTCTCTGAAAAAATTATTATTTACCAAAAGACCACTTGATCCATCTAGCTTAACATCCCAACCACAAAAAAGCAACCAGCCTGGAATTAAGGGACGGTTGTTCACGTGCTGAAACAGGGAACAAAACCAGAGTCACACATCTGATTTGAGTTCTCTAAGTCTTGAGTTTCTTCTTCAGAGATCAGCACTATCGAAGCGCTAACTGGGATAATTACACGGTGCCCTGAACACTGAGCATAAGAACACTGTCAATGTCCACGGGCTTCAACAATTCAGACTGATTTTGAATAGCATCTAATTGACAGTGAGGGTTTAGAGAGCTGTCTTTTTTTTTTAAGAGCAGCCTTCAGCCTCTAACTTCAGATTATTATACACAGAGATGAATATTCACAGTCAAATCTGATACAACTAAATGTGAACATCTACAAAAATAGAATAATGTTACAGACAGTTATCTGAGCTTATCCTGATAAAGGTTTTTATCTGTCAACAACAGAGCCAGAGAAGTTAAGCTAGAGAAATCCAAGTATAAAAATATATGTACAATGGGTAGACTGACATGAAGCCTTTAAAATATTTTATAATTGGTTGGCATGATCATCAAAGGCACATGTAAGAAAATAAAAGATCAAATACATAAAGTATTAAGATGGATAATACAGTGAACTTTTAAAAAGATTTATTTTTACATATGAATGTTTGTGTGGATATATAGGCATGCAACACTCGTACCCACGGAGGCCAGAAGAGGGTGTCAGCTCCCTGGGAGCCGGAGTTAAAGATGGTTGTGAGTACCCAATAAAAATCCTAGTAACTAAGCTCTGGTCCTCCAGAAGAGCAGAACACCCTCTTCACTGCTGAACCAAATCTCCAGACCAATCTAACTGAGTGTGGCATCTACCTGTTTGCAGGCCACTCTAATAGATAACCTGGTGAAGCTTCTTTTTTTCAACAATGAAAGATTTTATATCCTTCTAGTTAATTTATATTGATTCTAATTTTAAATGGGAATGCTAAAAAAAAGTCAAATTACGTAGAAAATACAGTAAGCAACACAGCATGAGATACATACTTACAATCTCTGTTCTTGGGAGGTCAAGCAGAAAATTGTGAGTTTATGACTGGCCTGAGCTATGTAATGATACCCTGTCTGGGAAAGAGAAAAAGACAGAAAAGGGAAAAGGGAGGAAGGAAGGGAAGGAGAGGGAAAGAGAGTGAGAAAGACAGAGAGAAGAAGGAATCAGAAGAAGCAGGAATAATTAATATGTGAAAATTGGCAAGAAATGTATATGTTGAGTCTAGTATTCTATTCTTTTTCATAGATTATAGCAAGTGTTTCAGGGATCTGGTCTTCTTAAGAAAGAAATAACTCACCAGGAATTCGTAAATCATTTGAATTAATTTGCTCATATGTTGGAGGGAGGCTTCTTGTTGGTTCCTGGCTGCTTAGCCCCAAAATAAACCCACAGAAACTATATTAATTAAATCACTGCTTAGCACATTAGCTCTAGCTTCTTATTGGCTAACTCTTACATATTAATTTAACCCATTTCTATTAATCTGTGTATCATCATGTGCCTGTGGCTTACCAGCTAAAGTTCCATCTTGTTCTGGCGGGGCTACATGGCTTCTTTCTACTCCTCCTTTCTCTCAGCATTCAGCTTCGTTCCCCCACAGACATTCCCTTCACAGGCCCAAAGCAGTCTTTATTAACCAATGGTATTCACAGCATACAGACGGTACTCCCACATCACCTTTCCTTTTCTGTTCAAATAAAAAGGGAGGTTTTAACTTTAGCATAGTAAAATTACGTATAACAAAACAGGTATCAAGCAGGAATTAGTTACAATATTTATATCTACTTTGTCTTTTATCATAACTAAGGAAAACTACAACTATAAATTCTTCAACTCCATCAAAGGCTCCAGAAGGATATAATATTACCTAAGCAACTTCCGAAACTCTAAAATTGACAGAGACATCTCTGCCTGGATAGTCACACAAAGTTATTCTGCAACTTTGGGGCATCCATTTTCAATCTACTGACTCATAGTATCTAGCAGACTTTTCCATGAAGCAGGAAATTTCAAAGACAGTTCCATGTATATTGGAAGTTTGTCAGTCACTTTTTTCTGTATCCTGAAGAATGTCTCACAGACACTTCCATGAAGGAGGAATCCTGAAGGATCATGTCACCTTTAAGCAATTTCAGCAGTCATTTCTCTGTGAGTCCTGCATGTCCAGTTCATGAAGCAGTCCAGGCAAAAGCAGTTTCTGCCCCAATGGATAAATAACTCCATAAGGAGCCTCTTTGATGCCCATCTTCCTCTTGAAGTAGAATGGAGCTACCAGGAACAGATGTGTCTCGACATGATAAGTCCTAAATTCTTCAAACATTTTAAATGTCATATTCTGTAGTCTTTGAAAGGTTTGAAGAATACCTATTTATCTGAAATACATCTCTGTACATCTAGAAAATCTAACATGACTACAAATTTCACTAATATAAATGACTATTAATCTATATTCCTTAATTATGCATTACATTTTTTAATGAGCTGGACAAACACAATACCTTAATAAAGATCAGAAATACATATGTACGGTATAACAAAATTGACCTTAAATTTTTATCAATAGAGCAAGATCCACACCAATGCAAATCTCTATAGCATACATCCCTTTAAATGTAAAGAAACCTTTAAAAAACAATCTTTGGGAATATGGGTGTCTCTCTTTTTCAAACTTCTTCCTGCTGTTTTTTTTTTTGGTGAAGTAATTTTTTAGGGGTGTTCAAGGCAACCTTTCATGGGATCTTGGTCCATCAAACCACATTAGCCTAGAATGAATTCACAGGTTCTCATCCTCTGTGGAAACAAAAGAAGAACCTCTTTTCCAAAGCAACATATCCTTAGACCCATATTTTGAAGACAAGATACCTTTAAAATATATATGCTGGCTTAGCCTAGGAGTCCCCAGAATCAGATGCCTCTCTGCAGTCAAAATATTCAAAGACAACACAATAATATACATAATCCGGACTCTTGGTGTGTATTTCATCTTTATGTGACTTGTTTTTACTCACTACTTTTTGATATTTATTTTATTACTCCTTTAATCTATGACTGTTTGTACTCTGTCTCTTTAAAGACTTGTTTTATTTTTTAAAATGATTTATTTTTTTTCAACTCTCTATACTCTTTTTCTTCTCTCTCCCAAGCCTAAGTACATTTATCTAACACTGTGACCCATTTAGAGGTCTTTTTTCTTCTGAATTTGTCTTTATTGTGTATCTGTAATTATTTTCTGACCAGAAGTGCTTCTTAAAATGCTAAGCCCTTATTAAAAACTTAAGCAGCACCTTTGCTAGGGGAAATACAATACTGCTTGCTTACCTTACCCAGTCCAGCATGCCATGTTGCCTCCAAGCAAGCCACAGCACACTGCTCACATGGTTGGTCTCCTGAAAGAGCCAGAGGTCACACTGGCAGCATGGCTTGGAAAAGCCTTCATTTCAAAACTGTGGCTTTTTTTCCTGCTACATCTAAATCAGGAAAACCTTTTTTAAAGGAACCAGAGCTTTCTGCCAGCAAGCAAAGCCCATTCAGGAAAAAATGCATCTAAACTTTGTTTTTTAGTGTTTAAAATTCCTTTGCAAGCCCTCTCAGGCTTTAAGGAGATTTTAGTTGGCCATATGGGTGCCAATTTGTTGGAGTATGGGGCTGCTTGTTGGTTTCCAGCTGCTTAGCCCCAAAATAATCACACAGAAACTATATTATTTAAATCACTGCTTGGCCAATAAGAAGCTAGAGCTAATGGGCCAAGCAGTGATCAATTTGATCCATCTCTATTAATCTATGTATTGCTACGTGGCTGTGGCTTACCAGGTAAAGTTCCATCTGGCTCTGGCAGGGCTACATGGTTTCTTTATGACTCTGCCCTTCTTTCTCCCAGCATTCAGTTTAGTTTTCCCCACCTACCTTCATTCCCTTCACAGGCCCAAAGCAGTCTTTTATTAACCAATGGTATTCACATCATACAGAGGAGATCCCACATCACTCATATTTAACTACTGGAAAGATTTTCACACTGGATTCATCATTTCAAATTAATGAAGATTGCAATTTTAGTAATTAAATTACTGTTCTTGTTTTTGAAACCTCAAAATAACTTCCTTAAATAATACCATTATAACTCTTAGAAATAATCCGTACAAATATTGGTCCAATCAAAGTCTATTTGACAATTTCTAAGACAGAATACTGCACTGACTTTTTATATGATGTTGGTAATCCAATATACTCAATAGCTACCATTCAAGAACACATATTTAAAACTCCTAAGTATTTAAAAGTCCTAAGCAGTGCCCAAGAGAAAAGCATCTGTTTCTCTTTTGTAATTGAAAATGGATTCTTCTCTCATCCATTAAATCCCAAGCACAGTTTCCCTTCCCTTCAGTCCTCTCAGGTTCCTCACACCTCTCCTTTCCCTCAACCTATAATTTTTCCTACCTGCAAGATGTGGTGGAGCAATGATGACTCAGAACTTGTGTGAGTGATCAACCAATATACAGTTTTATTCTAGGCCCATGCTTCTGTCCCTGAGAGGGAGCCCATGCCTGACAGTGCCTGGATGGCTACAGAATGGAGAATGGATAGTCCGGAAACCTAGGGTAGAACTAAACACAACTGGCAGGACAAATCAATTGAATAATTCCTAATAATATTCTGTTACCTTTAGAGATTGGTGCCTTCTCAGTCATCATCACAGAGGCTTCCTCCAGCAGCAGATATTATTCTGAGAGACAGTCTGAATTGGAGGTCCCCATTGGGTCCCTCTGTGATAAGTTCAAGGAACCGCTGGGAAGAGGGGTGAGGGGAAATATTGGAGTAGTCAGAAGGGATAGAGGACACCAGGAGAACATTGCCCATTGAATAACTAAGCAAGTCTCACAGAGACTGAAGTGGCAAGCTTGGTGGTTTTGTTTGACTCTCAACAGTGGAAGTAGGTGTGTCTGACTCTTTTGCCTGTCCCGGAGGCACTTTTCCTCCTATTGGGTTTTCTTGTTCAGCCTCCATAAGAGGGCTTTTGTCTTGTTTTGATTGTGTCTTGTTTTGTTGTATGTGGTTGTTGTCTCTTGGGGGCCTGCTCCTTTCTGGAGGGGAGTATTTTAATATCCCTAATACAGACTATCTGCAAACTACAGCAATGACTGACATGTAGACACTTGCTCAGCCTGTGTAAAGTGCTATATTCAATCTCCATCACTCCCCCCCCCAAAAGCCCATTTTATCCCCAAGCAGTCCTGTCAAAATATTGCAGAAATGGTAGAAATAGTTACCCCTGGATGTGTGCTTTGATTCTTTTGTGTAATATTTGAATGCTTTTATAATTTTATGGATTCTATATGTTTACGGATTCTATAAAAAAATTTAAAAGAGTGTGCCACTAACAGCTCAGTTTCATACAGCAGAAAATAAATTTCAGGAAAAGGCGAACAATATCACCAGCTAGTAGAGTACAGGGACCAACTGCCATTTGTGTGTTCTATAGTTAATCAGCATCCTTATCACCCTGTTATTTGTTATCAAGAGATTAACATGGAGCTTAAACAAAAGGCACTTTATGTCACAATATTTCCACTATAGTGGATAGTTTATTTTTCTCCTTCAAATTCCCTGAATTATAGTGTACTCCATACCCTTAGAGACTGGTGAGGATCTCACCACAGAAACAAGAGGCTGCAGAAGCCCAGATTTCTTGTGTAAAATGGTGTCACTTTTGCATGTAACCTGAGCACACCTTCTCATACAGTGTGCATTGTCTCTAGTGTTTTTATAACATCCAGTCCAAGGCAAATGCTCTATCTGTACTTGTTAGCTAGTACAGCTCAGGGATCAGTGATAATAAGAACTTCTGAACATTTTCATCCCAGGTGAAAATTTTTTAAATTATTATTAATTCAGGATTGGTTGAATTTTGGGATACAGAACCAATCTACAGATCCACAGGGCCATTGATTGGTGTGCCAATCTGAGATGAAGTCAAGTAAGGTATATAGACTATGCACATGCACATGCCTTTTCTAACACTGCTGCAGACGGCTACTCTAGAACTAAAAAGAATCAGAATTTCTCCTATGAGGATTATGTCCATTTTCATCAGTCTATTTTGCATGAACATTAATCCATTAATTACTACCTCAAACCAAAAGAAGAGTACTTCCGTATCAGCAGAATTATTAAAGTGGAACAGAAAGAACAGCCACAGCACCAAATGTCCCAAAGTCTAGAGGCTGTGGTTTGCATGGTGAATGATTTGGAAAAGTGATTTTTAAGTCTGTGTGAAGGGAGCAAGAAGGAAATTAAAGGGGATGTTCTACATGTCTCCTTCCTTTCCCTCCCTTAGAGGGCCACAAGGGAGGAGACTCATGTTCTTCTGTGGCATAGACATTGTTGAGTTGCCCAAACTTCAGTAAATAACCCCTCACCCAGGCTCCCACAGCAACCCTAATTAAATTTAGTGAGTCACATACACAAAGGATAGTAGGGAATGCTGAGAAGAAGGAGGGTTTCAGAGAGGGTCAGCCCAGGGTTTATTGAAGTGATCAAAAGGAAAGACAATTTAGCAGAACTCACAAAAAAAGGATCTTCACAACTATGTTCGCGAAATAAGCAATCATGTCTACAGTGCAGGTGACTATAAGGGCCTAGACTGCCTGAAACATATGACAAACAGATTTGCAGAGAAACTGTCTTTATCCTAAGATATAAAAATACACTGTCATGTACATAGTTGTTTCCCCTAAGATGAGTCATGGCTGCTAAAATAAGACCTTCGACAGAAACAATAGAAGCCTGCTTTATCTGAAAGGTTTTTGACAATCATATTCACAGCAAATTGGGAAAGGGTTTATTTTTGGAACTGTGAACTTTTAGAGAGAAGGGAAGTTGAGCAGCACTCTGTCCTGTGTTAGAGATGAGGGTGTCTTGACTGAAGTCACACTAAGCCTTAATGAGCCTTTCCTTCTATGTGTTTGATGAACACTGCCTTTTTGCTAGCCTTGAGAATAAGCACAAAATGAAAAGCAAATTCACAGACCAACACAGGCGCAGGCTAAGAAAGAAGATCGGAGTGTTTACTTCAGCGAAGGCAGCAGAGCCCAGAGGATGAGCAGGAAGTTGGAGAATGAGAACATTTTGTTTCCTCTGGATGTTAGAAAACATTCAGTTTTGTCTATAAAGTGCTATCTAGTAGGATTTGTTTATTTAGACCATATCAGCTAAGCCTCCACTTTACTTGTGAAAACAACACAGAAAACAACAACCAACTGACTTTTAGTGAATAGCATACCTCTAGATTTTCAAATATCTTTTGTTCAGAAAATACTTATTTCTTTGTTATCTTGTCAGTTATGATTTATCTCAACTCTAGAAGCTTACACTACCAGCTTTCATAAAAACTGTTTAGGAGAGGCAAGAGTGATAATATGAGCAAAGGGGTCAAGACCATGATGGGAACACCCTCTGAAACAGCTTACCTGATCAAATGGGAGCTCATATACTCTCGCCTGACAGTAGGGGAACCAGCATAGAGAAAACTAGGCCCTCTGAATGTGGGTGACAGAGTATCTCTGGGGCAGTCTGTGAAGTCTCTGGCTGTGGGACCAGGATTTATCCCTATGGCTTGTACTTGCTTTTCGAAACCCATTCTCTTGGAGGGACCTTGCTCAGCCTAGGTATAGTGGGGAAGGCCTTGGACCCACCTCAAAGCAATGTGCTAGACTTTGGTGACTTCCCATGGGAAACCTTACCCTCTGTGAGGAGTGGATGGGGGTGTGGAGGCAGAGAGAGTGGGATGGGAGGAGGGGAGGGAGTGGAAAATGGGATGGGTATGTAAAATGAGAAGAGACAGGTTTTTTAAATTAATTAATTAAGAAAAAGACTGTTTAGGACACTGACTTTGGGCTGGATGAATGACAAGTAATTCCAAGCCCTCTTGTAATAAGAACACAATTTTTTTTTTGGTAAAAGGTAAATTAAAACCTGAATTTCAGTAAAATGGTCCAATCAAAGTAGTGGTGGGTCTGTTTTTCAATACCACTTGAACTCTAGCTCCAGAGGGTCTGATCTCCACTTCTGAATTTCACAAGCATCAGGCATGCATGTAGTGCACAAACATACATGCAGGAAAGCACTCATACACATAAAATAAAATGATCCAAAAGCTTAAAAAATTAGTATCACCAATTGCTTTAAATTTTGTAGTTTACAGAAGTACTCAGTTCCGTATTAGAAGTAATCAAGGAAAATTATGTTGCTACTTAACAAAATGAATATATGTGTTCTCAATGGTAAAAATGGAAAGTATAATATAAAATATAATACAAAAAGTAACTAAGTTTATGGATAGTTACTCTACATAAAAAGTTAATTAGACTCTCCAGGGATAAGTCTTCTTATTAGTAATCCTATACAAAGTGGTCAGCCATGAAACTAATCAACAACAAAAATGGATTCAACATGTTGTATTTATTATATATTTATGCATACAAATGCATATGGTGTATATTTGTGTATGGTACAGTGGCGGTTGTGTGTGTGTATGTGTGTGTGTGCGTATATGTGTAAAACAATAAAAATCAAAGAAAAAGCAAAATAAACTGTCAATTTGAGAGGCTGGTATGAGAAGGGCTGGACAAAGAATATCTGTGAGGGCCTGGAAGGGTAAAAGAGAAAAAAGAGATATAATTCTATTTTAATTAAAATATATTTTGAAGGAATTTCTCTTTATTTTTAATTGGAAATAAATTCTTCTTTTATACAATGCATCCCTGNCCTCCCTCCACTCCTCCCAGCCCACCTCACTTCCCCTCTGCCCTAGATCTGCTCCCCCTCATATCCTCTTCAGAAAAGAGCAGGCTCCAAGAAACCACACCAAACAGAAAAAAAAAAAGATACAACAAGGGAAAGTGAAGTCTTAATATGGAGTCTGGACAAGGCAACCCAATAGGAGGAAAAGAGCCTCAAAAGCAGGCAGAAGAATCAGAGATACACCCGTTCCTGCTATTAGGAACCCCACAAATACAGAATCTGACAGTCATTACATATATGCAGAGGCCCTGATGTAGACCCATGCAGGCCCTGTGCTTGCAGCTTCAGTTTCTGTGACCCCAGATGAGCCCTGATTAGTTGATTCAATGGATCATGTTCTTCTTGTGTTCTACGTTCTTTCTGACTCCTACAATCTTTCTTCCACTTCTTCCAAGGGCTTCCATGGTCTCAGCAGCAAAATGACAAAAAAAAATGTATTGGTTGAATTTTCCTAAAAACTACATTTGAAATGTAAAAAGATTAAAAGAAAATAGCTTCACCTGACACATTCCTATATTTTTCAATAAAAGCGCTTTTGAATGCTAAAACTTCTTCTTGTATGAGGTTATTGGTTCATATCTTATGAATATTCATTTAAATGTTTTAAGATTTTGTTGCTGTTTTCATACAGTCTATGAATATGTTCAAGTAAGAAAACCAGGTTTTTCTCAATGTGGATGCCATCATGAAGAGGAGTTTTGCAAAACAGAGAGAAAAAGGTCTCATCTCATTTTCTACATGCTAAAATTAGAAGTACTGTTTTCTTCTTTCATTAACTGGTCCCATATTTGATAATCTCTATCAGTAAAATATTATATATTACACAACAGAAGCTTAAAATTGTGACTCTGACATAATATTTTATTCAGTAGTTTATAACATAGTGCAATAATAAAAATAAAGATAAAATACAATGTAAATTTAGGGACTCATTTTTGTAAAAATGGATATAAATGAGTTCTAATCATTGTGCCAGAGGATTGACAGGAGCTATTACATCCTGAGTACAGAACGGGCTTCTGGAAGCTATTGATAGATTTAAGTCAAAGTGATTTTTAATAGAAGAGGAACTGTTACCATATCTTAAAGGGAAACTTTATAGAAGAATAAACTGGAGAGAAGAGATAACAAAATGTTTGACAGCAATACCTTCCTGTGGACAGGAGAGTGATTGACCTTCCCTTTCAAGGACTGGGTGACCTTCAGAATAACCATGGTCCAACTTTGAGGCAGGTCTGACAGAAGCCACCTGTAGCATTGCTTTTCTTGAGAAGTCTGTATTCCCCAAGACTTAGAGAGTGAGGCAGACCTAAGGAAAGATTCAAACCAATCAAGTTTACGTGTCAAAGAGTTTCATGAGGTACCTTACAAGAACATTGGTGAAAAGCCTCCTTACAGGAACCTAGGAAATGCTTACTTATAGGGGTATCGTGGGTTTTGGCTACTGCAGCTTCCAAAAGCCTCACCTTAATAGGGAAGACTCATGAAATTACAGGCAACACCCCAGTGAAAATTCTCCTCTCTTCCAGCAGTTGTATGCTCTTTACACTACTTTGGCAAAGCTGATGTGAGTCTTCTGAGTTTTGTGAGCCTCTCCTAACCCTCAACGAAGGAATATTAATTGACTCAATCTTATGGAGGACTCATGTATATGACCATAGTTTCCCTGATAGTCATGTCCAACCCAAGAAAACAGCTATAAATCCCATTCAAGGCCAGAATACAGAGAAGGGAGAGGACACGCTGTGACAAGGGCTCCACTAAATACTGCCTCCGTTCTCCAGAGTCATTAGGAGATGTTGGTCAAGAATCCTACTCTTCTTTTAGAAAGATTTTATCTTGAGAATCTTAACCAGACTATATCTTTCACGATTTTCTCTACTTGATCAAGATATTTCTGAGTAATACAGGTTACCTTAGAGACAATTTAGGGAAGTGGGTATAATATTATCACTGAGCCACTCCAGGGCTCTATTGCAATACTAGTGTGATTGGAACAAGGCAAGGATTCTATGACGCTCTCAAAGAAAGTCCAACATGGCCTGTCTTATTTGTCAACTTGCATGAGTTTAAGAATTGTCACCATCTTTTCTATCCTGACAAGAAAGCAGAAAGCACAAAACAGTGCACAAGCAAATCGACATCTAATATATTCTTGGCATCCTTGAAACTGTCCGGATCGCTGACACAAAGCTGAAGTTCCAACAGCAAGTCTTGATTGAAATCCTCTAATCAGAAACAAAGTATGTGAAAACTAGTTGGACAAGATGGGAGACAAAATCCTTACATTGGCATTGGATTATCTTTCTTATTTTAGACTATTCCTTTATTCTATAAGCCTACAGTGGAGGTCACATCTCAGAGGTGACTCTTGTGCTGACTTTGAAGTGCATTCAAAGGGCAATGACATGGCTTTCGTGAGAAATTCCATGCAGGGATGCTCATGTGCAAAAGTACAATAGGTCTGAAAGCATAGAAATCATCTGATAGACATTTTGGACCATCTTGGGAACTGGAGGTGTAAGCTTCCTGATATTCTAGAGCCAAGCTTTCTCTGAAAACTAGAGGCTTTGTGGAAGATTTAACCAGGAGGAATATACAAACAACCTTCATCAAAATCATGGAAGCCCAAATAAATATTGGCATTGATGTCATTTTGAATGAATTAGTGAATAATGAAAGTTGTACCTAAGCCAATGACAACAGACAAGCAAGGAAAGTCTAAAAATAATAAAATTATGTATTTAACAAACTTAAAAATTGAGTAAAGTTTGGTGAACTAGAGAAGTCAAACATATTTCTGTGAGAAAACAAACAAAACACCCACCTTGGTCTTCTTACTGCAGCTTTGTAACCTTTTTACTCATGAGAATGAGTTTGTGAGAACTCACTTGGCAATAAACACCATCTACTGTGTTTATTACAGAGCAGAAAGACAGGGTGTTGTGGGAGTTGTTTAATAGAACCTAGAGAGGCCTCCTGCAACTACTTGGATACAATTCCCTATTAAAATCATGCCCTGAAAATTTCTAGCAAAATTGGCATACTGTCTCAGCAGATACAGCTGCTCAGACTCAAACAAGTTCTTATAAGAACAGCAGTGTGAGCTGCACAGTCAATCACACCCAAGTAAGAACAAAAGTCACGAGTATCTCACAAATGATAAAACAAGCTCCTTTGGGATTTTTTAGATTGTGCTTTAATAGCAATAGCGCCACATTTTTAAGTAAATATTATTCATTTTTCACTAAGTTACTTTCAAATGCTAATTTGTAAAAGCACTGAGACAAGCCTTAGGAATCTTTCAGCTTAATAAATTCCAGCTGTTGAAGAAAGGGTTGCGTTTCGCTGCTTTCTGGAGCCTGCTCTGATCTGAGATGGGACTGAATTGGTTGAGGTATGTGACAGCAGGATTCTAAGAGCTTTTGGAGAAAGGGAGAGGCAAGTATTTAAAATTACTTCAATTCATTTGGAGGACAGCCACAGAAGTCTCTGATGCTGCCACAGCTGTGAACTCTGAGCAAGCCTCTCACTGCATATTTGAAAATGAGGACGGAAAAGAAGACTCCTACTATAACTCACCTTTAGTCTTGGAGGAGATGGGATGACAATAGGTTTAATTAGCTTTTAAACTGTTTTTAAGTGCAAGTATTGAAATTTCATCAAATTTCTTGTGCCGTGGTGCAGAATATTGACCATGTATATGGGATAATTTCAAATTCCATCCCATCAGAGAAACCCTGTAATGTTCACAGGCAGATTTCTGAACTTGTCAGTCACCTCCCTTGTGTGTCTTGTTCATACGTTCTGTTTCTGGAAGCTTTTGAGTTTGAAATAAGGTTATATTTAGAGAACATTATGAAAATACCACAGGGAGTTCCCTAAAATCCATCCCATTGCTTCGCAGGAGTCTGACTCTCATGTAACAATAGCAAAATTAGTAAGAAATCAAATCATATTGCTGCAGTTACTCAATTGCAACCCCTTTGAAACCTTTACTAATTCTTTCAATAATGTCTTTTTCTGATCCTGGTCTCTCATTTTGCCTTTTATTGTGAGAATCATCAGTAACAACATGTCAACATTGGGTTTAATGATGTGCATTGATATGATGTACAGAAACACAGTGTTTTTCTCTGACGTTCTTGACAAGATGCATAATTCCTATCCAACCATGAGACAGCATCTATCTAACCAAAGCTGAGACACAGCTGAATTAGTACTTCATCTTTCCTCTTCAAAGGCATTGAGGTCACGACACTGTGAGCATCTGTTTTAAATTGGAGGAGACTGAGAAGTAACAGCACACACTATTTTGCTGCTGTTGCTGTTATTTTGATTTTTCTGGCAATAGGGAGTGATGAAGAAGTTGAATGCTGTGCCAACGTAACAAACCAGCAGAGAGAGTCACTAAATGAGCAGGCTTCTCTTCATCCCCCTTGAGAGGTACCAGGATTTCTGATGATGTTTCCTGACTCTTACAAATGTGCTACAGGCAGCAAAATGTTCCAGTCCCTTAAAACTCACTCCCCAGTCAAAGATGCGAGGACTGTACAGTACACCCATTTCTGCAGGACTGAAACATTTCACCCTAGAGGGTTGCGGGAGACTCGTGAGATTTAAGAAGTTCATTAAATTCACCAGATTCAGAAGCTCAAAAAACTAAGAAGAATCAGGGAACTCATCAAGTTGTCCTAATCATCTTGTTCCTCCCTACATTGCATCATCAGTAGGAAAATGACTGAGAATAAGAGACTGTCTTAGGTAGAATTACTTACCAATTAGAACATATGCTCCAGGCTTCTGGTTTTGGTGGGTGTTTTATCCATGAGGAGTGAGTTTTATGGTACTCCAGCTGCCTCTGAATTTCCCAGGTTCATGTAAGCATCCCCCAATAAATTCGCTGGACTGTCAAGCTAAACTAGATCGTAATTATTCCTTTGGTTCATCAGTGTGCTTTTTAGGGTTAAACATATGTTTGTTCATTTTCCCAGAAAAAATATTGCATGCAACTGATATATCAGATTAGTTGGTTGTGGGACTGAAGTTCCTATAGATGGTAACGGAATACAAAGAACAATAGAATGATATACTGATTGCTATTTTTGTGTGCTATAAACAATGAAAGGTGAAGGAAGTTTTGGCAGTGGTATTCAAGAAATTATATTTATTTTTATCATTTATTTATTTTCCTTAGATGGTTTTTGGTGCAGTGAGTAGAGAAAAATGGAAGTTAAAATCAGAGTGTGTATGGAAGAGAGGTATGCAGGATCCTGGAATGGGGTAAGTAAAGTCCAGGATATCAATAAAACAGGTCTGAACAAGAGAGTTCCTCAGGGTGTGTATTCTCATAAGTCCTCTCATGCTAGAATAACTGCTGAGCCAGAACTTTCCCCTAGTCAGAATATTCTGTGGCACAATCTTCCAATCATTTTCAAACTCTGAAGAAGAATACACTAAAATAAAGGAGCTTATGTATAAACTTGGGGGCAAGTAATGCAGTATTGGGTATATTATGCACAATTTTGAGTCTGAGTATGTGATCATCTTTTTGGAACAAGAGTCTCAGCATCCTCACATCTCAGTGAATCGCCCCAGGGAAAGAAAAGGTGTAAGGCATAGAATTACACCAGACATTTGTCAATAGAAATAATAATTAACAATTAATTTTGCCATAATATTGTACCAATTTCCAGGTGCATTTCACATATCTTCTTACTTAATTCTGATGAAAACTTATTTTTGAACACCTAAGGATTAAAAAATGGTCAATTTCTTTCTTAAACCACAAAGTTAGTAATAGGAAAAGGCAGAAATAGCAGCTGTATCTACAAGATCCTCAAACCTAGAGCTTTTAAATCACATCAAGCTAGTATTCAAGACTGAATGTTTTGCTGCACATGAACTTAAAACGAAAACACATTCCTTTTCAATATGATGAAGGGTTAGTTTCCATCCCCCTAGTAAATCTAGAGAAGCTGTCTGTTTGCCTAGAAGCTATGAAGTCTTTAGAAACACATTTTAGCAGTCAGTCTTAAAGAAAATTTAAAAGTATTCATGGTTATAAATTTCCCAGCTTTCTCCTCTGAAATGTTCACACACTCCTTTGCTTCCCAAATATTCTGTCAGACAATTTCCATTGCTGTAACGATTTAAGATGAACCATGCATCTCTGTGAAGCTGGCCAACTGCCCGTGCCACTGAAGCTCTGTGCGTGGCTTTGCCTGCAGAGTGCCCTACTGCTGAATTGATGTAGACTCATACGTCTTCCTACTGCATCACTAAAAAGTTAAAGTTATGGTGGACTGCCTTTAAGATTTGCTGTAAGAATATAGTGGCCTGCCTTTAAATTCATTATACAAAAATCTATACATTTTAAAGACTGATGCGATGGTAGATATAAAGGAGAAAAAAAAACAGAAATGAATGTGGTGTACAGGGTTGGGACAGCTCAGTCACAAAGTCTTTCCCTGTCAGCCCAAGAATGTGCATTTTATATTCAAAAACACATTTTTCTGAAAAAAAAAAAGTGTGTTAGATCAAGCTAGGCAGAACCCTGGGACTCACTAGCCAGCCGGCATGGTGTACTTGGCAAGCTCCAAACAAGGTGTCTTTTGGCTTCCATATTAACCCACATATGTGTTTACCTGTATACACACACACACACACACACACACACACACACACATGCACACACGGGGAGGGGGAATCAGTATGAACAACCACCTTATTTATAAAACAAGACAATATTCATTTGCATTATTTTCTAATTAATAACACCTTTGTTATAAAAGTGCTTTCAGTTCACACCCAAATTGAGAGCAGTTCGTATGGTCCCTGTTCCCATAACTGTGGCACTTCCACAGCCCAAAACGGTGAAATTCTGAGTTTATGGTAAGGTTCCTTCTTGGAGTCATGCATTCTATGGAGCTTTGACATACGTGGAGAAGCATTTCCCAGCAGTGTGATATCCTATACAATAGGTTCCCTGCTGAGACAGCATCCTTCCTCCTTTCTAGCTCCGATATCCACTTTCTGTCCTGTTTCGCCTTTTCTCAAAAGCTATCCAGGCAGAACTTTGCAGACAGAGTTCATCTCCATTTTCCTTGAGGATAGATATTTGATGTATTTCATAGAGTTTCATAACTTGATACTTCCTCTAATTTTAGAGCTGGGTAATATTCCATTTCAGAATTTTCTACAATTTAGCCACTTGCTTAATAAATGATATCTTGACTGTTTTTATGATTTAGCATTCTAAAAAGACATTCATTTATTTTTATTTTATGTGATTTGGTGTTTTGCCTTCAAGTACATACGTGAACCAAGTACATACAGTAGCCACAGAGGCCAGAAAAAGGTCTCAGATCCTTTGGAAGTGAAGTTACAGATAACAATGAGAGCCACCACATGGTGCTGGGAAAGGGAAGTTGATCCTCTGAAGAGAAAACAGTGCTCTTAGCTGCTGAGTCATTTCTCCAACCCAGGCTTCACCATTCTTAAATATAGCTGCTGTAAACATCCCTGTGTAGGTCTTAACCATATTTCTACACTTTCGCTTAGTTAAGTAAATACCAATAGATGTAATTGCTAGATTTTATAAAGAATTTATGCTCATTTTTCTAAGGATTCACTTAATTCTCTTCTAAAGTAGCATTGACTTTAGGACTTCTAAGCTAACTAGTAATTTTTAAAATAATCTACGTAATTATTTAAAAATATGCTGATCTAATGGGAGCTCACCAAGGCCAGCTGGACTGGGACTGATGGAGT
>LOEQ01002296.1:7297-20830 GCA_001685075.1 Bramus lutescens | reverse complement strand
GGGAAATGGGAGGAGGGGAGGAGGTGGAAATTTTTAATAATAATAATAGTAATATAAATCATTCAGTACAGGTTTAGAGGTGATTTTTTTTTCTAAGACTAATTTTAAAATGAATGGAATTCCCAGCTCCACTGAGACCAAGTGATTTATACTAATCTCTGAATCTGGGATATTTCTGGGATTGAGAGCTCTGGATGCAGGTTACCAGGACTATCACTTAAAAACCCACCTTCTATATGACTGTAGTTGTGAGCACTACACTGGTATGGCTGATTTGGACATAAAACAAATAATCTCAATAATATAATATTTAATTTTTCATGTATCAGCAAATGTCACTGTCTTGAACAACCCCATTCAGTTGTCAAAATAATAACTAAGCAGCCACCCACACCGTTCTTGCTCCTTTTCTTGTCATTAAAAAAGTGGGTTTTTTCTACCAGTTACTTACAAATTGACAAATATTTGCCTAAGCTATGTTCTTAGGAGCAATATTGTGATTTAACAAATGTCTATTAAAATTATACTTGTAATCACAAGAAAAACTACCCAAAGTCAATATATTCCTTCCTTCTTGCAGGCATTTGTCACATAAAACGTCCTGCTTAATCATGTGGCATCTGCTTCCTGAGGACCCCAAGTGTCTTCTGGGTCAACAAGAATGTACGGTTTCCTGGAAAGTATGATACTTTCATGTATGTGTTTCCTGGAAAGCATGATGCATTCACTATCACTGTGAATGAGCATCATTCCCATATTAAGCTGATGAAAACCTTAATATCAGCTTGCTACTGCAGAAGCAACATTTTAAACTCTGTCATATTTCACCACAGGACTGGAGAAAGCTTCTTACCATTCCCAGTGTGTGTGTGTGCGTGTGCACAAGCGCACATGTGTCTCACTCAAGTTTGAACAACTCTAATGAAAGAAACATTAGCTTCTTGAAATTTTCTGTAACTGAGAGAAACAATGGCAGCCATTCTCAGGAGCTCAAATTTAACAAGCTGAGTGTGGTTGAATTGTTTCCCAATCAGCCGCTTGGCACATGAAGAGTTTAAGCATCACAGCTGAGTTCTCTCCGCTGTCATTTGTGTAAGCAAATGCAAAGCAGAACCATCGCCATCAACAGTCAATGCGTGTTTTACCGAATGCATCAACTCCACCCAATCTTGCTCATTCACCACAACCCAGTTTTTAAGCACTGCTTAGATTCCTACTTAAACCTCACATACTCATTTTGGCAGACTTCTCCAACAATTAAGGAATGTCTAGAAGCAATAAGCAAGTAAACTTGGACAGCCACAGACCAGTATCCCAAGTCTAAATTACCCAGTCTGTTTACTTACATCTCAAGCTAGGGCAAAACCATCAATATCCCTAATGGAGGTATCCAATCCCCAGCATGCTGGGATTGGGCTGCACTATTTGCTAACATAAGTAAAACACAGCATTCCCAACGTTGGGATCCTGACCTGAGATGAAGATAAAGCAGTCCATGGGAATACGAACACTGTTATCATGATAAAGGCTCTTCATCACCCTCGTGTTCTAACTTGCTTTCGCATTACTTGGATGACCAGGACTAGATAGAAATGATGATGTGGAAACACAAGTTCCACGACTTTGCTCTCCTTCAAATGAGACTTGCAGCTAAACAAGAGCAGTGGCATAAACACGGACCTAGGTTCAGTGTTTAGGATTTAGAACAGAGGACCTCAGATCAGAATATTCGATCACTCTGTGCTGTTTCAGACTTTTGGATTCCTCTGGGAGCAGGTGGTGAACACCTTGCTTTGCTATGGTGCAGAAGACTGTGATGGGTACAGTCCACTTCCCAAAGACCTTCGTGCACATCAGTGAATCTCTCTGTTGCTCACAGCCAAATTTAGGAAGCTCAAATCCAGGCCCAGTCTTTCCTCTTGAAGCATCACCATATCTCAGAATCTTCAGGATAGTTGCAAATACGCACAGGTGCCATATAGAGCACAGTTTCTAACAATAGAGTTAATTAAAAAATGCATGTCTAAGAGGCCAATAGAGTACATTAAGGCTGCCAATCTACAGATTATACTTTGAGAACCAGTGCGCGAAGGAATTCTGAGTTGCCCAAAAGGCCATAGAGAAGACTTCAGCTTAGATCTCACTGGCAACAGCTAAGATGCTAGGATTTCTGTCTGAAAAGAAGCAGGATACTTAACCACTTCATCAAAAACACCATGCACAACATGTCTGCCCTAGATAAAATTAGATCCTCCAAGTGAAAAAGGGGGAAGAACAGAGAGTCAGGAAGTGAGCACTTCTCAGTACATCTCATGAGTGTCAGGCGAAGACAAAATGATATTATACTATTCCTTCTTATTCATCACTTTCTGTCATTTCAGTTGTACATTGTCAACCACAGTCAATGAAAATTTCCAGAAACAAGCTGTTGGTAAGCTTAAAGTTGCAGCCTGTTCATGGTACCATGAATTTTCTCAGTGACCTATTGTGGTTCATGGGGTGGTCAGTGATCCATTTCTCCATTATATCTAAGTTATATATGCTAACCATCCTTTACACATTGGAAGCTATATTGTTTTAACATATCAACTGGATGGCACCTTGTATTGTTTCTGTTCAGTCGAGCCCTTATTGTACTTAATATGGGTCCTAAAGCTCAAGTGTGGTGAAGGCTTTTAAAGGATGGGCTAGTTATTATTTGTGGTGTCAGGCATCTACTGGGAATTTGGAATAGACCCCTAGTGATAAGAAGCGGCTGTATTGTCATCTTCACACTGAAGGTTAAGTGGAAGACACCTGCCTGAATGCTCCAGCCACTGTCTACGCACTTTATGGGTAGAGAGGAGACAAGCTTTATTCAGGGGGATGGTGAAGCCTTGGGTGGGGAATTAGCAGGTGCTGCGGCAGACAAAAGCTAAGGAGGGCCACTCTTATCTCATTATATTGAGGTAGCATTCTCTACAAAATGGAAAAGTTTTGTATCAGCAGTTCCACCTAGAGTTCGTTTAAGTGGGCATAAGGACGCGACCTCAGCTCATTTCCTTCAGAGGGTCTCCAGTGAGTTATCTATGCCAACAGGGCATAGGTTAGGATTCTCACTGCATCTTGTCTTGAGTCTTTCTTTTTCAAATGTCAATTCCTTCTGACTTTTTCCAGTGACAAGCTCTCACGCGATCCTTGGCTCATACATGAACTTTAGGGTTCAGAATTACTGCCAGTAGATTAGCTGAGAAACTGACTGAGGGAGCGTATTCCAGTATAAAGTGCTCTAATACCTCTAATTCTCCTCTTGCCTTCTGCACACTGTGCCCATTTGGAATGATTGTAGTGCTTCCCATTTTTGTAATAGTTAGTTCTGAAAGGGAAGTGGGCCCTGAAACGCCTTGCTGCAGAGCAATTTGAAAAGATTTGAAAGCTTTTCCCTTGAAGCTACAAAGTATCCTGAAAGCTTCTAATGGCTAGACCTGCACAGGCATCACCAAGCCCATACTCCAACAGCTACACAGAAACTGAGAAATACCTGTCTATAATCATGAAGCCATTCCTACCACTTCAAATGACTCTATTGCACCTGTAAAAGCTGAAATTATTTTCACTTGAGGAAGTTCAGGCCTGTGATTTCTTCTACTAAAAGATGGGAGACCACCAGTAAAAAATTTCATAAAAGCATTGATTTACATCTAAAATGTGCCTTGTTGTATATAAATAAAATGTGAGGTTCTCCTCATGTGATACACACACACACACACACAAACCACATATATATGATATATATGTAGTTCCTTTTGTTTGTGGATGAAAACTGAAGGTACAGTAGTCACCAGAGTCTTGATGACAGTATTGTTTTTGTCTATGAATGAGAGTGGAATGCTTATTGTTGAGATGAGAGATGATAGCCCGTCACAGCACACACTCACTACCCTTTGTTGTGAGATAGCAGTTGCAATTTCTTTGTTGCTCTGCCTTCTGAAACCTTTGGTCAGAGTCATCTATCCTGGTTGAAACTTCATCCACAGAGGAGGTTCTTATATGTACAATGACCTCAATCATGGATTTTAGGATAATTATTTAAAGAGTGCACACTGAATTGCTCTCCTAATCTTGTAAGCCTCAAGTTGTAATTGGTCTGTTGTGTTCCATTAATTAGTTTAATCTTTTGTACGCATTGTATATTAAATATTGTATCTAATATTTGTTATATAGGACATTGTAGGATTTCAGTTAGAACAAGTTTCTACTAATTTATTCAGCAGTCATTTAGACACATTATTGACTGTCCATAACATGTTGGGCTCTGTGACCACTGAAGTAGATGCAGCATCAAACAAAGCAGCCAGAGCTTCAGGCTCCTATGAACTCACATCTATCTAGTTGATTGATTTCCAAAGGATATATCTGATCATCTACATTTCTTAATTAGACTCTCCTAATAATGTGATTAATTTTTTAAGTATTATCTAACTGTGCGGGGCAGGTGGCAGTTAGGTTAAGCAATTAGAAATTCTTCCTTTGGTATCCAGGATGTCCTCTGCGGAGTTATCTTTGCTTTAACCTCATTTATTATTTAGCCTTCTTATTTCTTCACTTTCTGACATTTGGTCCCTAACTAACAAATGCAGTTAGTATCAGTTGTTTATTTCTCTCTCCTCAATAAATTAAATTTTTTTCCTTGAGCACAGATGAATAGATTCTTATATGAAATTTCTGATATTCCTGCCCATGCACTCGGCAAGTGCAGAAATCTCTATGAGAGACTAAGACATGGTTGGTGACTAGATGGATATAACAAAGAATGAACAGACAAATGTACAGATTAACTGACACATGGATGGACAAACAGATGGACGGACGGATGGATGGACGGATGGACGATGGACGGATGGATGGATGGATGAGGTGACAAATGGATGAATGGAATTATGGAAGGTAAGAGGTTGGTGGGTGAATGAAGGCAGCACTGATAAAGAAATTTCTACTGCACTCACACTTTATAAAGTCACTGCCACAGCTTAGTTCATGTGGTTTCCTACTGTGTCTGGATTGACCTTCTCCTTAATGAAGGATTTCAGTCAAGAAGAAACATGTGCACCCTGTTTCAATCCACAGAGAAGTGTGGAAATACTATGAGGGGAACTTTATCTATCATAGAACATAGAGGCATCTCAGAAGACATACAGTTCACCTTTAGGCTTTATGAAGACATCACCATGAGAAATAAATATTCTTCTGGATTTCTTTGTACCTATCCCAGATCTCCTTCACATGCACAGTAAGGACCACATTTATAATCAAGAAAACATTATGAATATCTTTGACAATTGGGTAAACATGTGAATGAAAAAAAATGGCTCTCCAGGTCAGGAATCAGGCCAAGGGTCTGGGCAGAAGAATGAAGTACCTTGAATTCATATTTACTTAAGAGGCTGAATGCTTCTCCATAACATGTTCCAGATGCTGTGTTTCTCCACCTGCCTTGGGCTGAGATTGTGCAGCCAGCCTTGACAAAGAACTTCAGTATGTTAGGAGAAAAAAAATCAAAAAAAATACACAAAACCCCAAGATCTAGGAGCATCCAACATGTTACTGGAGCCATGAAAGGCACCTAACTTGTAAAATAAGTGTAATATGTAAAATAGCAGAGCACCAGAGGACAGGTTAAATAGTGACAAAGAGCATTGGGCAAAGGTAAGTAGTGCATGCTAAAGGAATGACTGTCTTTTTCTTAGTTAAACTAGTGGTGAGATTGTACTTTTACCTATCTCTAGACAAATACCATATACAGGTACAATAGTTTGTATGATTTCAGAAGCAAAATGACTCTCCTTCATGATCTAAATTTCATAGATACTAACTACAAAGTAAGGAAATAAGTCTGGCTGGGCACATTCTATAGGTTCACCATTTCCTTCCTCCCTCAGAAAATTAATGGCTTTCAGGAAAGGAATCTCTAACTCAAGCTGTCTTCATGCATCTGCATTCATCTTATGGTGTGGGAAAATTGTCTATATTCTGTCAATTATGTTTTAAATAATCAGTAATTGGCCAGTAGCCAGGCAGGAAGTATATGTGGGACAACCAGACAGGAAGTAGAGGTGGGTCAATGAGAATAGTAGAATTCTGGGAAAAATAAAGCTCATTCCTCCTGAGCCCTATCCCAACCACAGAAGAAGGAAGATGTGATTGTCCCACTGAAAAAGGTACCAAGCCATGTGGCCAACATAAATAAGAATAATGGGTTAATATAAATTGTAAGAGTTAATAAGAAGCCTAACCTAATGGGCCAATCAGTTTATCATTAATTTATATTTCTGTGTGATTTCTTTGGGGCTAAATGACTGTGGGACCTGGTGGGAGGACAGAAACCAGGCAGGACAGAAACCTCAAACAACAATCTTAGATTTGATCTTCATAACTGAAAGGTAAAGAATGATATAAGCTTCAAAGTATAGTTTATTCCTTTATCAGTTTCTAGGCAGTTCTAGTATCTTTGCCCTGAATATTGTATTAATCACTCCCTCTGAATGTTTTCCTCATTGTAAGAAAAAATAAGTGGACATAGCTAGTAACAGATACATATCTCACCAGTCAGAGCAAGAAGTATAATATTTTTTACATGAACAAATATTATAAAAATGCCTTCCCCTAAACCAATTGTTATGGCTAGGCAAGATGAAATATTTTGATTGGTAGGATCCAATGGTAGCCAAGAGTTCTTTTACTTGAGTGGTAATAGTTATGCATGGTTGCCTAGGTAACTGCCAACCATTGCATTGTACTAGCTATAGTGACATGCTGAATAAAATCTTCGGGAGGCTATTATCCTGAACTATTCTCAAAACCAGAATCCAAAGAGGGTACAAAAGTCAAATTTCAACCAATTGCAAGAAGTTGCTCTACACCATTCCCCCAGTAAAGCAATTGCCTCAATATACTATTGCAGAACATGGAGCCATGCCTGAAGAAGACATTATAAGTGGACTGTGCCTAGAGCTCTGGTATACTGAAATAACAACTTTCAGTGTCTGAAGTGTGGAGGCGAAACAGTGTTCTTTATTTTCTGTTTGTTTTGGGTCAAATAGTTTCAGGAAAAAGGTCCAGGGCTAGAATAATTGTTTTTTGTACAAATGCCATAATTTACTGCAAATATACTAGTGCAAATCAGCAGAAGTGGATGGTGACTTCCAACATGATAGGATGGTTTTCACTCTCTTTTTGCTGTTGTTTTCCTTGTTATCTCTTTCCATAAAAAATATCTCTGATAAAATAATAGTGGAATTCTAATGATTGTTCACTGTATTCTGGTGAGGAAAATATGGATAACAACAAGAAAAGCATGGTCTGTCAAACGTCCTGATGATACCTTATCCTTCATATATGACAACTTAAGATCCTGGCCATGATCTCCCTTAAAATCACAGGGAATTTGTTTGTTTGGTATGAAATACTTGCAGAGTCAAGACTGATTCTTAATCTCACTACTCATCTTCCTTGGCCCTGGGTCGTTTCCATGTATTCCTTCTGCTATTATCCAAACCAGTTCTGCTCAATTGCTCTCTGCTGCTGTAATAAAACACTGAACAAAAGCAATGTGGGGAGGAAAGTGGTTTATGGCTTCAAGGACACAGACTACCATTTAAGGAAGCCAGTGCAGAAACTCAAACAGGAACCTACATGCAGGTACTGAAACAGAGGCCATGGAGGAACACTGTTTTCTGGTTTGCTCTTCTTGCTAACTTTCTTATACAATCCAAGCCCACCTGCCTAGGGATGGCACCTCCCATACTGAGTTTTGTCATCTTATATCAATTAGCATTTAAGAAAATGCCCACAGAGTTATATATGCAAGAGAACATGATGGTAGCAATTCATTAACTGAGGTTCTCTAATACCAGGTTTATGCAAAGTTGAGAAAAACTAACGGCATGCTTTCTTTCTGAATCTTACCACTCTGGAGTTCTGAGCAGGACATAATATAATAGCATTTTATGATTTTAAGGCAGCATAATAAACCTTGCACACGCAACTCAGCAACAATGAATGGTAACAAGAGCATGGCATTTAGGGAACAGGAAATCTAAGCTCCTATCATGAGCTTAAACTGACTGAACTTTCTTCAAGTCACACAGTTTCTCAGATACTGGAGGTAACTCTTCTTAAACAGGAATATTAATGCCGTATCAGACTAAATCCTAAACACTGGATAAGATGCTCTCCCCACTTCCCCGTAGACTGAAAATTTCTGTGATTCTTCAGGAAAAGTCAAGAAATGACACTTGAGAATGACATGGCAATAATCCTGTGATATTTAAAAATGTTAGTATTAACATAAACAGGCTACTGGTCTATTCATTGAAAGTAAACAAATTGTCACTGAAACACAAGCCAGCAGAAGGGCATTGATCATTCAAAATTCCATATTCTGTATCTCAATCAATCATTATACATTTGTGAGATCAGAGTGAGCTAGAATGTTTATTAGATACATGAGTTTATAAGGAACAAGGTAGCCATTAGTAGCTCTGAAGAATTTTGCACAACTGGTGAGTCTTCTCCACTCTACAAATGCATTGGATATTTAATATGAAGACATTCATGGACATTGCTATTAGATTCATTATGCTTTAAAAACTGATTGTGTAGTAGGTTGTTTCTTTCATTGTGTTAGACATATATTTAATACTAGGAGCTGTTCTAGGAGCCATAATTTTTAAGCTTTTATATTATTTATTTCCTAAACTAAAACTTCTGGATCAAGAAGGCAGGCTAAAGATAAAAGAATAAATAAGTATGATCAGGAGTTAGTCGATGCAACTTCTTAGACCCATGAATGGTTGCAACAACTGCCAAAAGTATT
The DNA here is from genome assembly GCA_001685075.1 of Bramus lutescens. Classification (NCBI taxonomy): domain Eukaryota; kingdom Metazoa; phylum Chordata; class Mammalia; order Rodentia; family Cricetidae; genus Bramus; species Bramus lutescens. Next base: position 11,976 of record LOEQ01002296.1, on the reverse strand, counting down.
TGCACTGAAAGATTATTCCTAATAGGGGTGATGTAGATAAACAGTCACTTATACATGGAATCTACAGATTCTACTCCTTTCAAAGTACAATGGGGATATTTTTATATCAGCACAAAGCAAGGTATAATTATGTTATGCAGACACAGATGTAAAGTTGCAGATTTGGGCATCCCCTGTATAGTCACAACAGTGACAGGTAACAATACTCAGGGAAAAGAAGAACTGTTCAATAAGAAGAAAGTACAGACTATAGGGAAAATCATACATGTTAAGAGATTGGCGAAAATGAGAGGAGGGAAATGAAAAAAAAATATGGTCTAAGAGGTAAAAAAAGAATCAGAAGGAATGTCTTTTCAGCACAAAGAGAGTTTGGGTAATTTTATCAACTTACATAGTATAGAAATATATGGAAGAGCAGTCACATAGAATTTGGGGACTGACAAGTAGCTTTTGTCTTGCTAGAGTAGTTATGATACTGACGACCATTCTATGAGGCCCACAGCCTTATAAGACTAGTTACAGATTTACTAAACTATACATAATGAAAGTAGAGAGGTGGTGAGTTTTCTAGGAAAGTCAGAGTACATTATTGCCTTTCAGACAAAACTTTTGGAAGACTTGGAAAGAAGACATATAAATCTTGCTCTAGGCAGAGCCAAAGAAGGTGGAAAGAACTCCAAGAGAGGAAATGTTCTTTTCTATGTCAACATGAAACTTTCCTTAAACAGTTTCTATATGACTTGATCATATAAAGATATCATAGAAAGGACCCCAAAAGCCCCCATTACATCATACACAGCTAGAGAAGAAGTTAAGGCAAATTGCTGGTAAACATGAAATGGGGCATAGAAAGTATCTTCCTTGTACCTCCTGTTATAATGCTGACATGCTCCCATGACTGCAGGAAAGGTTGAGACTTTTAGTCCCTGACTGATATACACTGTGGCACTTTAGAGGTCAGTTATTCCCCTGAGGAAGAGGGCCCAAGGTGTAACTTTTTGACAATAGGTTGTCCATATCGTGAAGATGCCCATTTACTACCATTCCTGTATATAAGCTTCTCATACAGTAAAATATATCCATTCTATAATAAAAATTCCATATGGTTACTTTACCCTATTGAAGTTTTATATTCTCAATGGGATTTTCAAGCCCTTCAGATGAGCTATGGTTTCCAATATACAAAACTGGTTCAATAGAAATCATCCAGTCCAAAAACCGAGTAAGGGAAATCTGCAATAGGCTAATGAGACATTTCAAATTCTGAGGACCAGGGTTTACAAGTGATTCCTGCTCATGTCTTCCACCTTTGATCCTTGGTGGCCTGATAGGCAACCTTAGGGAAAGTTTTGAAGATAAATAGTCATGCTTAAGGTGATGTGGGAGTCCCCTCTGTATGCTATGAATACCACTGGTTAATAAAGAAGCTGTTTTGGTCCTGTTGCAACACAGAACAGGAAAGGTGGGAATTCTAAGCAGATAGAGGAGGAGAAAGTAGACAGAGTCAGAGAGACACCATGTAGCTGCTACAGGAGACAGATGCTGGACACTGGATGCAACCTTACCAGTAGGCCACAAGCATGTGGCAATACATAGATTAATAGAAATGGGCTAATTTATGATATTGATATAAGAGCTAGCCAATAAGAAGCATGAGCTAATAGGTCAAGCAGTGCTGCAATAATAGAGTTTCTGCGTGATTATTTCAGGTCTGGGCATCCAGGAAATGAACAAGCAGCCTCTGCCTGCAGAATGATGCCCAACATTTGGCAACATACATTCATATAAAGCCTAAAAACCTTAAAAAGAAAAAAAGAGGGATTTTAGACCCGCAAAAACAGGAGCCAAGCACAGTTTCTTGGTAGCTACAGTTTTGTTTTTGTTTTTGTTTTTGTTTTTGTTTTTCAGATAGGCTCTGTTTGCTTGTGGCAAGCAGAGATGTGACTCCTTTAAAAGGCTTACTGTCTCAGCATAAGAAAGAGCAGCTTCATGGTTCAGGCAACACAAACTTGTTGTAGGAGATGATTTGTTGGTTCCCAGCTGCTCAGCCCCCAAATACTCACTCAGAAACTGTATTAATTAAATTACTGCTTGGCCCATTAGCTCAAGCCATTGCCTAACTTTTACATCTTAATTTAGCCCATCTCCATTAATCTGTGCATCACCACAAGGTTGTGGCCCACCAGCAATGTTTCAGTGCATCTGTTGCTGGCAGCAGCTCCATGGCTTTTTCTCTGACTTGGCTCTCTTTCTCCCAGCATACAGCCTAGCTTTCCCCACCTAGTTCTGTTATGCCCTGCAATAGGCTCAGTTCTTTATTAATTAGTGGTAATCACAGCGTAGAGAGTGGAATCTCACATCACAAACTCTGGCTGTTTCAGGAAGCCAAGCACTTAAAAGGGGTCAGTGAGCACCATATTACAAATTGTTTAATGGTAATACAGAACCCCTACAATCCTGGAGCTGGGACAATGTATATGACTCTCATAGGCAGTGAATGGACCTTTGGCATGTTGGACTGGACTGGGTGGAGTCAAATGGCAAAGCAGCCTTTGTCCTAGCAAGATGGCTTAGCATTTTAAGAAGTGATTCTGGTCATAAAAGGATTATAGATATGTAATAAGGATAAATTCAAATGGAAAAGACCTCTAAATGTGTCACAGTGTTTGATAAATGTATATAGGCTTGAAAAAGAGAAGAAAAAGAATACAGAAAAAGTAAAACAAAGTCTTTAAAAACAGAGTATAGACAGTTATAAACTAAAGGATTAAAAATAAGTCACATGAAGTTAAGAACAGAGAGTCTGGATTATATATATTATTGTATTTTCTTTGAGTTTTTTGACTGTGAATGAGCTAAGTACAGAGAGACATTTCATTGTATGGGCTGCTAAGCTAAACAAACATATATACTCTAAAGGTATTTTGACATCAAAATTTGGGTTTCAGGATATGTTGCTTTGGAAAAGAGATGTTTCTTTTGTTTCCATAGAGGATGAGAACCTGTCGATTCCTTCCAGACTAATGCGGTTTGATGGACCAAGACCCACTAAAAGGTCTCTGTAAACCCCAAAATTACTTTGCCCAACAAAAAGCAGGAAGCACCTTGAAGATAACTACCCCCAAATTCCCAAATATTGTTTATAAATGCTTCTTTACATTAAAGGAAGATATGCTATAGAGTTGAAAACTTTGCATTGGTATGGATCTTGGTTAACTGATACAGATTTAAGGCCAATTTTGTTATATGTATGTTTCCAGTCTTTATTAATGCATTGAGTTTGTGCAGCTTACTTAAAAATGTAATGTATAATTAAGAAATGGACGTTAATAGTCCTCTATAATAGTCAAGATTGTAGTCATGTTAGTTGGGTTTTCTAGATGTGCAGAGATATATTTCATATGAATATTCTTCAAACCTTTCAAAAACTGACAGAACATGGCATTTAAAATGTTTTAAGAACTTAGTACTTTTGTGATAATGAAACACATCTGCTCCTCACAGCTCCAATCTACTTCAAGAGAAAGATGGGCATTGAAAAGGCTCTTTATGGAGTTGGTTAGCCATTTGGGCAAGAAACTGCACTTGTCTGAATTTATTGATTTTACGCTATATGAACTGGACATGCAGGACCCACAGAAAAATGACTGCTGAACTTGCCTAAAGGTGAGATGGTCTTTGGGGGCTCCTGCTTCATAAAAGAGCCTGCCGGACATTCTGCAGGACACAAAAGAAAGTGACTAACAAACTGTCAATGAAGGTGGAACTGTCTTTAAAATTTCTTGCTTCATGGACATAAAAGGGGAGGTGATGTGAGATTCCCCTCAATATGCTGTGAATCCCATTGGTGGATAAAGAATCTGCCTTGGGCCTATTGCAGCACAGAATAGGGCAAGATGGGAATTCCAAGCAGATAGAGGAGAAGAGAGTAAGTGGAGTCAGGGAGGTGCCATATAGCCACTGCAGAAGACGGATCTGGATGCCAGATGGAAACTTACTGGTAGGCAACAACCACATGGTGATACACAGATAAATAGAAATGGGTTAATTTAAGATATAAAAGCTAGCCAATAAGAATTGTGAACTAATAGGCTGAGCAGTGTTGCAATAATACAGTTTCTGTGTGATTATTTCAGGTCTGGGCAGCTGGCAAATGAACAAGCAGCCTCCGACTACACTTAATTGGTGAAAGACCTCATAGGCTTTTCCCAGCATGTAGGATGCTTAAATTGCACATGTTCTTGTTTCTGTTAGATAGTGTGCCATCAAATTATGGCCTGACTTTGCCTTTTTTATGTTTATTTCATATAATCCCCCAAAAGCAGGTATTGTGTCCTACCAACATAGCATGATGTGCTTTACCTAGAGTCAAGGTGTTGAAACACTGTCCACCATCTGAGTCACTTAAGGAGTATTTTCTTTCTTTTTTTAGATTTATTTTATATATATATATAATATTCTGTTTGCATGTACACATGCATACCAGAAGACGGCATCATATCTCACTATAGATGGTTGTGAGCCACCATGTGAGTGCTAGGAATTGAACTCAGAACCTCTGGAAGAGCAGCCAATGCTCTTAACCTCTGGGCCATTTCTCAAGCCTCAAGGTTGGTGTAGGATGGTCATCTGTCTATGTGTTACTTTCATTGGTTAATAAAGAAACTGCCTTGGCCCTT
>LOEQ01002295.1:197919-220282 GCA_001685075.1 Bramus lutescens | reverse complement strand
AGAAGAAGAAGAAGAAGAAGAAGAAGAAGAAGAAGAAGAAGAAGAAAAGAAATTCTACAGCCATTTGAATATCATGGTTCTTGGAGAGCCAGCATCCCTCTGAGGGTGAGTGGGACTTCTGTTTAAGGAGACACACACGAAGGGGAATAGAAGCAGAATAAGTACCTTGACCCAAGGATCTGTGTATATCATATATTTGGTGATGATGTAGCAAAATCCAGGTGGCAGAGACTACTGTCAAGAAAGGACTGGTGTGCCTTTGATGGAAGCAGAGTGCTCAAGAGCAAAGCCCAGATGTTATTCTCTACTCCCTTTCTGTTCTTCCTGGCAGTTATTTCCCCCAGCTTGTTTAAATGGGGTCCAGTGTCTTAATGAGGTTTTCTATTACTGTGAAAAGACACCATAACCACCACAACTCTTATAATGCAAAGCATTTAATGGGTTGGCTTGCAGTTTCAGAGATTTAGTCCATTATCTTGATCTACAGATAGCAGGAAATGAACTGAAATAGGTATTGCTTGAGCTTAGGGTACCTCAAAGCCTGTCCCAAAAGTGACCACTTCTTCCAACAAAGTCAGACCTACTTGAACATTGTCACAGCTCCAAATATTGTTACTACCTATGGAGGACAACTGCATTCAAACCACCACATCCAGGGAAAGGTAAATCATTTTTGAGAGCAGTGAACTGTATTAACAATCAGGTAAGAGTTGAGAAGGGCAGTTACACAGAGATACAAAATCCAGTACAATAATATGAAATGTGACAACCATTGGCCATCAATTGTGCTTCTGTCACCAAATAATAGAATTCATCCCCTCCTACCTTAGTTTTTCTGCAGACTGTTTAGATGTCACAGTAGTAGACTTTCCAGGGATCCACTCCCTGTTATGGATAAGGATATCCAAGTGATATTGCTCTTCCATAGACTATAAGACTGAGGTTAAAGGTAAGAACAAGGACAAAGGCCAAGGTATAAGTGATGTATCCAAATGACTAAAGGCTGTCCTGATCCTTTGTGAGTGAGGAACCCATGGTTGGGATAAGGAACAGTCTCTCAAAGTCTGAGTCAATGAGTCCCTTACTGGATAAATGAAAAATGTGAGTATAAACTTTGCATTCATTACTTTTTTTAGTATTGTGCATCCCTAGTATTTCCTAGAATATGTACTATTTAAAATTAGTGCCTCAATGTCAGTGCCTGGGAAGAGGGTATCCTTGAAAAGGGTTTCAGGATGTTAATATCTCTCAGTCGTGGCACATTTGGGGAGGTAAATCTTGCCTGCTTCCTTTCTGCACAAGCTTGGCTTGCATTCAAGGTTTTGAGGAAAATAAAAAATGATCTGTGTGATATCACCTCTGACTAAACATCCTTCAAGTTTTAGAGCACAGGAGCATCATTAAATTTTTCACGTGACTGACATACGGAGAAGAACTTGTATGATCAGGGAGCATGTGGAGGGAGAAGACCTGGAGAGCTGCCTCAGAGAGGCTGGCTGACTAAAGGAGGCAAGGTCACGTCAGCAATTCATTTCCTCCTCTAAGGACACATCATACACCATGATGTTCAAATACCAAACATTCTAGTCAATGGAGCAGGCAATGAAAGCTTTGTGATTTTGGTATGGCAATTAAACTTGTAGAGAGGGAGATACTGGGGGAACCCATGGCTTCTTGTTCTATTTAGTCCCAGATATTTTGGAAAGAAAACACTCTAATGGGTTGGCAGTCGACCTGTGGAGTTTAGGCATTGTCCTAAATGTCCTGCTCACAAGGCACTTTCCATACTTAGAAACAACTCTGTCAGGTATGCATAAGCTCATCACCACCATAATATGTCATATTCCTCACCTCCTGTAAAATCCATCAAATAATCATAGAACAATTACTCATGGTTCCCATCTGTTACAGGAAAGCAATAGGTCAGCTCATGGGGTGTCTGCTACTGGGCCACATTCAAAAGCATATACTTCCTACCTCTAAAGAAATCCTTCCCCGGTTGTGGAAACTTTACTCTGAATTGGATATACCTGTTAAGAAACTATCATCCATAAACCACAAGAAACTAAAAAAAAAATAAAATAAAAAACCCAATATTTTGATATACCTATTGAGCTGTGGGGACAGGTATAATAAAAATGAGAAGCTCTGGCTAAATACAATCCCTATAGGTCCTCTTAGCGTCCATCTTCCCTTGAAGAGGAGAAACAGTGAACCAGCATTCTCAACCTAGATAGTAGTTTGGAAGAGTCACATGCAAGAGGAGGATGTGGAAGGAAAAAGCAAGGGGTGCAGAAGCTACACTAGGTGCAACAAATACTCCTGCCTGAAGATGATGCCTTGTCCAGATAATCCAGCCCTTGAAGGAGATGCTTTGATGACTGACATCATTAACACTGCTCTAGGTAACATTGCAGTCAACATGAATTTGGATGACAGCTTGCCTGGATAATCTCTCCTTCCTAGAGTCAGTCCTGGATGTAACAACCACAGTGTTAAATGAACAAAGCAAGGGCTTCTCCACAGAGGAACCATTTACAGTGCTCGACATACCCAGTGATCAGCCTCAGGTTTTGCATCCACAGTCTCTGGATCTAAGCCCTTCAGGGTGGGAAGATGATAATAAAGAGGATAACTAATACTCATAGAGCACTTTGCTGCTGCCTGCTCATCCCAAGGTGATCTCTGGATCTTTGTGTAAGTGGCCAGCAAAAAGAACAGCAGAGTCCTGCTGGAATCCCTGTTGGTTTGACCACCAAGATACATTCCCCCACTGTATTTTCAGTCTGTTGTTTTAATGACAAATGACATTTCAAAGGGCAGGAAACTTAAGATGTCTAGCACATTTGATGGTACAGTTCCACAGCTTTCCTCCTCATGAAAATGCCTGGAAAGTTGAGCCCCAAGCAGAAAGTAGAGCATGGGGATCAGTAATTGGGAAAGTAGGAAGAAAGTTTGGCTAAAGGGACAAAATTTCAGAAGGGAGGGATCAGCAAGAGAGCTATGACAAAGCAGGGCAGCTCAGGACTGAATATTCATGTCTCTATCAAAACCATTAACTAGTTCATGTTTATTTCTGCTTTGACATGGGAGAGTTGAGAAAAATACAAGTGAGAGAGTAGAAATGGCTTAGTTGAATTATAGCCCTGTTGAGAAGTTACTACCACTGTAGGGCATGTAACTCCAGTTATCGGTGTCTCTACAACCCAGGGAAGGAGTCTCCTTTACCCATCCTCCAGCTGTTGGGTCTGAGCAAACAGCCTGCTTCTCCACACCTTCAGCTTACCCCAGCCCCAACAGTGCTTGATCGACAGAGAGGTGACCATAAAGCATATCTACTCAATGAAGATTTATCTCCCTGCTTTGGTTGTGCCTGTAGGAACAGTGCCCACAATACCTAAAACAGCTGTTTATTCAAACAGGAATGACTTGTATACTAATTTTAGGCTGCTCATCATTTTGGTCACTTTATCCTCTCCAACCTATTTTGTGAAGAGCTGCAAGAAATGTGTAAATCCACTGGAGGAATGAAATAGGTCATAGGAGATAAAGGGGACTAATTGGGAAAATAGGTTGGATAAGGGAAAGGGGCAATTAGATGTTGTACATAGAAATGAATAGAGTCTGTCGTGAGGAATTTCCTGTCCCCAAAATGATGCAAAAGGAAACATATGTTGACTTGGGGCAACATTTTCCTTGGTGGTTTTTGGCCACTGGCCCATTAGGGTGAAAGAAGCATTAGGGACAAGCAGGGTTTGGATGGTTGTATGCATGATGCAAAGAACTTCCTCTGGGAGTCAGCTTCAGAGACACAATTCATTTTGTTATAGTTCCCAGGGTAAAGTATATAATGGTCTTAGGTTTACAGGTGGGAAGGGCTGATTGGACATAACACAGCATCTAATTATCATATGGTCATGAAAGGGATGGACAGATATGATGAATCATACAACATTGCAAGAAGTTCTGTGCAAGGTCATCCTCCAAATAAGGTCAGGCATCTGAGCTTAGGGACACTCTCCTTTTAAGGTTGTTCAGAGAAAAGGAAACACTGCTGAGAGCTGAGAAGGAGAGTTCTCCAATTTGTGTTGAGCTCAAAAATCTCTCTGGACATGATTTATGGCTTATTTGACAGCAGGGTTCTCCAACAGGGGCAGGGTCTTAGATAAACAAAAGCAGCAACAAACTGCCTCCAAAGAGCAGAGTGGGAGGGTCCAGCCATGATCAGCCATGAGGAGAAGAGTGCTAGATCTGATGTTCCTTACATCTGTCAAAGGACACAAATAGGATATTTTCTTGGAAATGTCATCCTGGCCTGGCCTACTGAGCAAGGATGTGACAGGAAAAAAGGACAGCCCTTTGGTCAGTAGAGCCCCTTCCTCTTGAAGTCTTACAGAATCTTTGACTGATCTGCTAACTTCTTCATCTTTGTCTTCACAGGCTCCTCATTGAGACCTTCCATGATATCTCCTATCTTATGATACAACTATTTTGCATCATTTTTCGCACCTCATGGAGGGATTCACAATTCTATTTTGCTAACTTTTAACATTGTTCTGTTCCAATGGGTAATGCAGGATTCCCCTCTATGTGCTGTGAATACCATTGGTGAATAAAGAAACTGCCTTGACCTGTCAATAGGGCAGAACCTAAGTTTAGGCAGGAAAACTAAACTGAATGCTGGGAGAAAGAAAGGAGGCAGAGGCAGAGAAAAGCCATGTAGTCCTACTGGACATAGATGCTGGAACTCTAGTCAGTAAGCCACAGACATGTGACAATACACAGATTACTAGAAATTGGTTAAATTAGGAATAAGTGTTAGCCAATAAGAAGCTAGAGCTAATGGGCCAAGCAGTAATTTAAATAATATAGTTTATGTGTGATTATTACAGGGCTAAGCAGCCAGGAACCAACAAGCAGCCTCATTACAACAATGAGTCAAGGTAGGTAGGCCTTAACAAGGTCAGGACCATGGATGGCATTGTGTCCAGTGCTTGGTGGTGGTCAGATTTAGAAGGAAGGAAACCTTTATCACCATGAAGCTATAGATGTCAACCAGGGGTACAGTGTGTTAGTGTGGTGTTTCAATAGTACTCTAGGATACCTTCCATGTAGGATGCAGCTCCCATAAACACAGAAGTCTGCCTAAGTGATAGGAAACCAAGCTCTGCATCTAAGTACATCAAGCACCCACGAATAAGTTTGAGTCTAGTATCTGTTTTCATAGGGGGATTTCTGAAACCCAAACTTGATGTAGCACCATTTCAAGTAAAGAGAAAGAAACATAACATTTCCTCCCCAGGTGAAAAAATGCCATTGTGTTTCTTTGCTAACATGCAATGGGAGGCTGAGTAATGGCAGAGCTGTGTCTAGGGAGATGCAATTAGTCTGTTGTAGTTCCCAGCAAGCTTCAGTTCTACCATTCTTGTTCGAGGCCATTATGGAACAATGTGTCATAAGAGGGTAGTAGTCAAATATTTTCCCAGCAGTATAGTGCAAAGATTGTGCTGTCACAGGTCTTATTACTTTTTAGTAGACACTTACTACCCAAAGGATCACATTTGGAGAGAGACAAGAAGCAGCTTAATTAGGTGGTGAGAACAAGTTTGGCTTTAAAGTTTTCAACTGCATCAGTCCATTATTATTGTTGTACATCAATGAAGTTAGGGCAGTGGAAGTGGAGAGGGGTTCTGTTGCTTTGGGGGAATAAGGCAAATGAATGCAACCCCAAATGGTTTTCTTAGAATCTTTGACAGTTGATGTGGGATTCTCCTCTGTATTCAGTAAATATTTTTTTATTACTATTGGTTAATAAAATAGCTGCTCTGGCCTAGGGCAGGGCAGAATATAGCCAGACCAGAAGAGATATAGATAGTAGGCAGAGTCAAGGAGATGCCATGTAGCTGACAAAGGAGGCAGATGCCATGTAGCTGCCCAAGAAGAAAGAGGTAACAAACCAATGAACCTTATGGTAAAATATAAAGCAGTAGCAATACGTTACTTTAAGATGTAAGAGTTAGTTAAAAAGAAGCCTAAGCTAAAAGGACAAATAATGTCGTAATTAACATAGTCTCTGTGTGATTATTTGGATCTGAGTAGACAGAAAACAAATGAGCAGTATCTTTTTACAAAATTGCACTCATGATTTGGGACATGATCCTCATAAGAACTTAAAAATCTTAAAAAATAAAAATAGGGCTTCTAGACATACAAAAATGGGAGACAAGCACAGCTTCCTGGTAGCTGCATTTTATTTCTTTTTCTTGTTCTCTTTGATTTCTGTAAGCTGAGGCATGGCTTCTTTAAGAGACAGTTTGTCTTCCTGGTTTGTACTGGCATGAAGGGCTCTGGCTCTTTTGGGAGGTCTGGCTACAGAACTTTAAATGGGGTTTGTGAGCAGAGTGCTACAAATTGCTTAATTGTGGCAAAGACCTGCTAAGTCCCTGGAGCTGGGGCAGTGAGCATGGCTCAAAGAAGTAGTGAACATACCTCTGCTATGTTGGTCAGGGTGGTACCAACAAGCAAAACTGTGTTAGTGCTAGTTATGCATGCTTAGCATTAAAAAAAATTGCTCCTGATCCAGAAAAGAATTACAGATACATAATAAAGACAAATTCAAACATAAAAGGTCTCTAAATGAGACACAGTGTGTCTAAATAATGTATGTAGTGTTGGGAGAGAGTAGAAAAGAGTATAGACTGTTATAAAAAGAACTAAATAGTTTTAAAAAAATAAAATAAAGTCTTTAAAGGCAATAAAAGTAATATAAAAGAGTACAGACAGTCATAGATTAAAGAAAAAAATAAAAATAAGCCATGCAAAGATGGAAAATACATAGTGAGCCTGAATTATATATATTGTGTTTTATTTTAATTTTTGACTGTGAATGAGCTAAGTACAGAGAGACATTTCATTATATGGGTGCTAAGATAAACCAACATATGTATTTTAAAGATATCCTGACTTCAAAATTTGAATCTAAAGGTATGTTACTTTGGAAAAAAAATAAAGGTTCTGCTTTTGTTTCCACAGAGGAGGTGAACTTGTGAATTTCTTCCAGGCTAATATGGCTTGATGGAACAAGACCCCCAAAAGATCTATGTGAACCAACCATAAAAGTACTTTACCCAACAAACAACAAGAAGCAGTTTGGATAAAAATATACCCGAATTACCAAAATGATTGTTTATCAAATTTTTTTATTTAAGGAGTTATTATATGAAGATGACTACTTTGCATTGGCATAGATCTTGGCCTATTAATACAAATTTAAGGCCAATTTGTTACACTGTGTATATGTATTTCTGCTCTTGTTTGAGGTACTATATTTGTGTAGCTCATTAAAAAATGTAATGTATAACTAAGAAATACAGATTAATAGATAGTCATCTACAACAGTCAAACTGTAGTCATGCTTGTTAGTTTTTCTGGATATATATAGACATATACTTCATATAGGCAATCTTTAGAACTTCAAAGACCGAGAGAATATGATATTTAAAAGGTTTTAAGAATTTAGACTTTTTTCAACAATGAAACATGTCTGCTTCCGACAACACCAATTTCTTCAAGAGAATGAAACTTCTTATGGAATTTGCCTTCAATGTGACAAGGTTAGCCATTTGAGAAAGAAATTGTTCTTGCCTAACTGCATGGTGGTATACTGTATGAACTGGATATGCAAGACTCACAGAAAAATCACTGCTGAACTTGGCTAAAGAAAGTAAGACAGTCCATCAGGTTTTCTCCTTCAAGGAAGAATCTGACAGACATTTGACAGGACCCCAAAGAAAGTGACTGACACACTGTCAATATAAGTGAAATAGTCTTTCAAATTTCCTGTTTCATGGAAAGTCTGAAAGATACAGTGGGCCAACAGGCTAAATATGGATGCCCCATATTACATAAGAACTTTGGATGACTGTACAGGTAGCAAGACATCTCTGTCAATTCTAGAGTTTCAGAAGTTGCTTATAATGCACTTTCTGTTTATTTAAGTAATAATATATCCTTCTGGGGTTTTGAATAGTTGAAGACAGATAGTTATAGTTTTCCTTAGTTATGATAAAAGATAAATTAGCTATAAAACTTTAGACTCACAAAGATAAGATAGTTGACAGAGTATTTTCCTTAATTTGCCAAATGAAATGGACTAAATATTCTAACTATAATTCTTGTTTGATAACTATTTTGTTATATGTAATTTTACTATGTTAAAAGTTAAAATCTTTCTTTTTATTTAGACAGAAAAGGGGAGATGATGTGGGATTCCCCTCTTTATGCTGTAGATAGGTTTTATTACTATTGGTTAATAAAGAAGCTGCCCTGGCCTATGGAAGAACAGAATATAGTCAGACAGGAAGAGATATAGAAAGAGACTAAGCAGAGTCAAGGAGATGTCATGTAGCTGCCAAAGGAGGCAGACGCCATATAGGCGGCCATGAAGCAAGAGGTAACAAACCATGAGCCTTGTGGTAAAATATGAAATAATAGAAATAAGTTGATTTAAGGTATAAGAGTTAGCAAGAAGCCTGAGCTAATAGGCCCAACAATGTTATAATTAATATAGTTTCTGTGTGATTATTTGGATCTGGGCTGCCAGGAAACTAATGAGCATTCTCTAGTTACAAACAGTATAAAATGCACAAAAATAAATAGTTGATGGGTTATGACTTAAATAGGAGAAAGAGGTGGAAATTTTCAAAAAGGTTCTTTGAAATTATTGCTGACTGCCAATTTGACAAGTTGAGTCTGATCCTCAGGGACCACATGTTGAAAGAACTGCCTTGGCTTTAATGAGTTGCCCCAATACAAATCACAAAATAATAAAAACACAATGTTTAAAACACGATTGCAATGTGAAAAATACATTTGAAAATGTGTATGGATAGGTGAGACAATGGGGACTATCAGAGAAATGCAGATGCTACAAAAATAGCAGCAAATCAAGATGAAGAATTTTTTTAGTCAATTACCAGTAGACTGAGAATAATGGAGAAAGAAATCAATGATCTTGATGTCTGTGTAAACTACTCAAATGCAAAATCCTGGGGGAGGAGGCGGATGGAGTATCTTAGGCTGTAGAACATGAGTGAGGTATTTAAATTGTCTGCAGCTGTAATCCTGACAGTAAAGGGAGAAATAACATGAAAGAGTGAGATTTAGGGGAAAAAATGGATAAGAATTTTAGTAAACTAATAGACTCTGTAGCACCTTCAGACAGCTTTACAAGCTAGTTTTGTGCTTAGACCATATACCTTAGATGTCATTATTGTATTCAAGATGAATGCAGAGGATAATATATTTGTGGGGTTTATAATAAGTGGCAGAAGATGAAAGCTAGACCCTAGTGTTCTTGCATGAACCACAGCATCCTCACTACTGAATTGCTTTTCTATTCCCAGAATATGTAGTTCTGGCTGAGAAAAGCATGAATTAGTGTTAGCAACTGTGAATCTTATAATTTATGAGATCAAGCTACAAGATGTATTACACACTGGTGTAATACTGGCACTATTTTTTGTTTGTTTGTTTGTTTGTCTTAGAGGCAGGGTTTCCTTGGTTAGCCCTGGCCGTCCTGGAGCTCACTTGGTAGACCGTTGGAACTCAGTGATCCGTCTCCCTTTGCCTCTTGAGGGCTGTGATTAAGAGGATGTGGCACCACTACCTAGCTGATACTACTATTCTCAGGGTACAACACTGCCCTTTGGATCTGAGACTTTCTTAACCAGAGCGAGTCCATATCTGGTACTGTAAACTGGGTCAGAAATTCACTAGAATATGGGCCTAGTCCCTGGATGTGAACAAAGTATTGTTGTAGGTTAAATTGACCTTCTTGGTTGTCTTTCAAATATGTTTTCATATTTATAGAGAAATGCTATTCTCAACCCTGTACAGAGAGTCTCTCTGAAAACTGTAGTAAATAAAGCGCTTCATAGTTGTACAAGGTGCTGAGTGAGAATAAATGTGAGCCAACTGCTCAGCCCTAAGTAAGTCATTTACACCACTCTCCCCAAGGGCTCAAGACATATTTCAAGGCTGGTGTTAATAGATTGTAAACGTTGGTGGATAAGGAAAAGGACTGTGAAATGTCTTTTTTCTAGCCAGACAGATTCAGGTGCCGCAGAAACCAGAGCTTTTAGCAGTCTAACCACAGGGCCGCTGCCAGGCTGCAGTAGATAGTTCTGGTTCAACATTTACTTGGATGGTACTGATTGAGCAAAACTGAAGGTTGTGAATGTTAGAAGGGTGTGATGGAACTGAAGGACGATTAATAAGGAAGACAAACGCATGTAGGAGCTGAATGGATAGGATAATCAGATCATGCTGTACACATATATGTCAGAATGTTGACATAAAATTGTCAAAAAAAACATAAAAAGGAAAAAGATTCCAAAGTAACTTTTCTTTTAAAAAGGTTTGTAAAGATTTAATAATAATAAGAAAATTATATATAAGTACTTTGAATAATAAAATAGCTGAAAGTAAATAAATGGCATTTAGGTATAAAATTTAACAGAAATTGGCAGCAAATGGTACTACCTGTTTTAAGCACTGGATGAAATAATTATGAACTGACCATTTAATTAATAGCTATTTCACTAATATTCTAATTATTTGGATTTTGTGAGAATGTGCCCCATTTTTTACTTTCAAATGTTGTCAGAGAACTATTACTGATGCTTTCTTAGCCTAGAAAAATCCTAGGAATGGACAGAAGTTTAAAAAATTTATTGAAGTAGTCTTAGAGCTTTGGGCAAAGGACAAGTATCCATAAATATTTGATGATTAAAAATGATGATGATAATGTTAGCTCATTTAAATCTCTCGTTTCTTCATTTTTTATACCACTTTTTGAAAACCTAGGTATCAGGGAACTTTATACAAGAGCTTCTCTTTCTCAGATTTTATTACTACACAATTATTGTCTGATATTAAAAAAGCCTCATAATTCCTTGAAAAGTCATAAAAATAATCACCATAGAAATTTTTAGAGGAAATTCAAAACAATTTTCTCAAAATTAATATGCATAAACAATATTCTGATTCATATATTATGTTTATTGCTTTTAGCAATAACACAAATCAATAAAGGTATATGAAATTAAAGATGTAATCAGGGAAATATGTGCAGAGTTTTGGAAAAAGAAAAAATTATTCAAGGTTAATTTATGCTTGAAACCAGCCATATGAGGGCTGATTAAAAATGGAAGATATGGGAAAAAAAGAAAATGTTAATATTGAAAACAGAGCTCAAGGTGACTCAAATTTCTGGTCCACTGAACAATTACTTTGCATCTTAGGACCTATGTATCACAATAATTAGTATGTTAAATATTTTCTGAACTTGTGAACTTCACACATATAGGCATACACATGAATTTGCAAATTACTGACTCATTAACACTAATGCATTCCTGCGACTCTGTTCCTAAAACATTACTTAGAATTACTGAAGTACTAATTAGCTAACAGACTGCCATTTCGCTTGTTTGAGTCACTTGAAATAGTCAAATTCTTTGAATCAGAACTTAGTGTGGTAGTTTCCGCTATTGAGCTGAGTGGGAAAGTGTGTTTGTTGTCCAGTTATAAAGAATGAATAAGTTCTGATATCATGCTCTCCAATCTAGCACTTAGTTAGCCATCCAGTATAGTGTGCTTCGAGTATATAATAAGAATAGATCTAATGAGTGTTTTGACTCTAAACAGTTAACACATTAAATATGGAATTATTGGTGGTGATGGATGTAATTATGACTGTGATAGTCTCAGGATATGTGTATGTGTTCAAACGCAGCAGCAAGCATGTACTTTATGGTTGTTATTCTTTCTATACCAATTAGATGTTATAAAACTAAAATATTATAAAATTATCTCTCTTAGGACTATGTATAGATGAAATGGACATTTGGAAAGTTACGAAGTTCTAACTATATGCTTTAGAAACTGTTTCTCAGGCGACCGTTGCAGTGAATTAGCTGTTAAGAGCACTGGCTGCTCTCCCAGAAGATCAGGGTTCAATTACCTAAATACACATGGTGGTTCATTGACTTTAGTTTCATGGATTCAACATCCTTTTCTGGAATTCACAGGCTCCGGGTATGCAATTGGTGCTTAGACATGAAGATAAAACATCCATACACGTAACATTAATTTTAAAATAAAATTTAAACAAATGATTGTTTTAGGCTAGTATGAATGAGTCTAGACCATTCCCACATGTGGTTCCAGTGTTCATTGTGGTCCTTCAGCCACCGGTACTCACCACAGTTCACTTTCCGACTCATAAGTCTGGCAGTGCTGTTTGAGATATGTTTTAAAACTTATTGAAAATGATGATACATACAGACAATTCTTTGCTTTCATTTGCACCTGTGTCGTTTATTCAATTTAAACATCACAGTTTTTCCACCAAAACACCTACCAACATGTTTATTAAGAAAGATTTTTTTTTAGTACAGTGTACTGAACAAGTTTTTTTTTTTTTTTGAAAAAGTGTTTGCAGAGGACAGACTCAGATGACTGACCTACCTAGCTCAGGTCCAGTCCTTTTGCCCTCAAAACAGGACTTGAACAATATACAAAAATATTGTGTTCCAATGAAGTTTCTAAGGGAGAGGGCAGAAGCAGGATGAAGACATATAAAAAGCAAAATAAACTTTCCTGATTCTACCACTTTGTCAAGAACAATTTAGAATGGAGAGAGAGTGAGTTTCTAAGATGAGGAAATTCTAAAGTGAGGTGGGAAGCAATTTGCATGGATTTGATGACTGTATTAAATATTTGTTGTCTGGGGCGCAGACTAAGTAAGTAGTTGCCTTGTATTTGTACAGAGAGGAGACGAAGCACCCACTGACCTGAAGATAAACATCCTAGTAATTATTTTGCTGTCTAGATAACAGAGTAAGCAGCAGATTGAGATAAGAGGTGAGCACAGTAATTGACACTGCTTCTTACTGCTTCCTCTTCATATTTCTATCACTGATTTTCCTGCAGCTTTTGGATCAAATGCACACAGGTGTCTCAAGGACAACTGACTAGCTTCTAGGTGTTTGGACACGTCAGTTCAACTATGTCCCTGGAGCCTATTCCATGTGCCTTTCATCGAAGGAACAGGTAGACCTCCCCAAACTGGGAAGAATGTAAGAACAACCCTTTACAAAACTCCAACTCCTATTTTAGGAAATTTCTCTTAGTCTAATAGCAAATTTGCCAGTATTAATACATTTCTACAAGAAAGATTGGGAGGTTATATTCAGTTACTGAGAGAAAAAAGCTAGACATCTATCAATTTTCTCACCAGCAATTCCATTCTTTGGAATAAAAGAGAAATTATTTCAATCAAAGAAAAATCTGAGATAATTCTTAACAAGTTGTTTCTACAAGATCTGAGGAAACTGTAACCATGAGCACAAAGACTATGGTTTATCAGCACAGAAACGTTGAAATATAACATTCAATGGAAGAGGCATACTCATAATCAAATTCAGAAAATTAAATTTCTATCTGGGTGTATGATCTTTATCCTCTCTTCTTTGAGTATTAAAACTGTGGCATGAGGAATATCTCAGTGGTTAAGAATGTTCTGCTTTTACTGAATTGTCTGTGGTTCAGTTTCTAGCAACAGTATGGCAGCTCCTCACCATCTATAACTCCAGTTCTAAGGCATCCTAAAAACTCTTCTGCATTCTAAGACATGTACATGGTACATGGACATACATGCAAACACTTATATACACAAAACCAAAAATAATTTAGAAAATGTAATAAAAGGTTATGTAAAATATAGCTTCAGTAATTGAATATTCAGCATAAAAGCATGCAGATTAAAGCAAGTTAGTTAAAAATTGGAAGAAGACAAAAGGGGCAGATTGAGAAGCCAATGTTAAACGGCACTGGGATTTATTTGCCTCTACTGCATGTACTGGCTTTTTGGGATCCTAGTCTACTTGGATGCTCACTTTCCGAGGCCTGGATGGAAGGGGGAGGGCCTTGGACTTCCCACAAGGCAGGGTACCCAGCCCTCTCTTAGGACTGGAGAGGGAGGGGGGAAGGTGAGTGGGGGAGCGGGAGGGAAGTGGGAGGAGGGGAGGAAGCGGAAATTTCGATTGGTATTATTTATAAACTAATAAAAAATCTGCTAGAAAAAAATAATGGGCTTATCATTCTAACTTCTCAAACTCTAAAAAAAGAATAATTGGAAGAAGAGAGCAAAAGTTCAAAGTATTTTTCTCTGAACAGTGCAAACTGAGTTGCAGAATTGTCCGTACAGTCTTTCCACTGTGCCAATAAAGCAACCTTGAATCTATGATGGAGTCAGTGAATTACTGAGATGGATTAGCCATAAAGTTCTTGGAGAACTTTGTAGGGCAGCTAGAGAGAAATACATATATGTTAAATAAATATTCATATGAAATGACATCTTGAAATTTACAGGCACATGAATGGATCTAGAAAACATCATATTAAGTAAGGTAATTCAGACCCAGAATGACAAATATCATATAAAGTCACTCATAAGTGGCTTTTAGACATAAAGCAAAGAAAATTAACTTACAATTCCCAATCCCAGAGAACCTAGACCACAATGAGGACCCTAAGAGAGACATACATGGATCTAACCTACATGGGAAGTAGAAAAAGACAAGATCTCCTGAGTAAATTGAGAGCATGGAGACCATGTGAGAAGGTTGGAGAGGAAGGGAGAGGAAGGGAGGGAAGCAAAGAAAAGTGTACAGTTCAATAAAATCAATAAAACCTAAAAATAACAGATTTAAACAAAACACGGTCATTGTAACGTGCTTGAAAAATTAATCGTAGAAGAAGGTTGGCTGTGTCTTGACCAGATGAAATGATGATGTTCAAGGATTTTCACATTAACTACTTGCAGTGGATGTCTTAGGACCAGAATAGTACACAGGTGAGTCTTGCGCTGGCATCCGATGTAGAGACACCTGCCTTTGCTCTCCTGTGCTCTGGTGGTGTAATAAAGTTCCTATACATTATACAGTAGTGGCACTCCTAAAGGGACTGTTCTAATGCCCACGAGTAGACATTATTCTCCTTTTGGAAATCCCATTGCATATTTTCAATGAATAAATCATATAGTTATATAGGAAATTTTGCAGTTGTTCCTTACATACACTGTCAACATACACCCAGGCTTAGTTGACAATTTGTACTGAATGAGCACCTACTCCTTTCCTATTGATCAAATGTCACCCAAATGGTAGACCTCATGTTTCTGTGGAACCTCAGAAAAAGTCTGAAATCCGTTCATCTTATTTTCTTATGATCCACCAAAGATGTTTTTGTCTAAGTTTTTAATTTGATTTTTAAAATAACCGCTTAGAATCTTTTGTATTTATTTTGCATTTTGAGTGCAAATCCTAAGCAACCAGGAGGAGCTGTGATTCCATGGCAACAGAAGTCTGTGCTGAGAGCTCAGCAATAGGAGGTACTTTATAAAAGGATGTTTTAGACATACATTTTAAGGTACCAGTTTTCACTTTATCTCCTTACGTATTACCAACTGGATATCACACTCACTACACAGATTTTGTCACTATTCTTGATGCTTATGAGTGTGTAATTATAAACATCTTAGTATGCATATTATATTTAGCCTTATTCCCAATGTGTTAATGCAATACAGTTACAGAAAGTTAATTTTTGGTTGCAAAGTTTGCTATATAGTAGAACATATTTCATTTTGACAAATTAGATTGATTATGTTTAGTTATAGACTTAATCAGTAACCTATTACTCAATGATTTTTGTCAAAGTTAGTGCTGCAAAATGGACATTCGGATATTGTATAAGGGGGCTGTTAGTCATCATATGCATATACATGTACATACATACATACATATATATATAATACAGAGATACATATGTGTGTGTTCATTTATATTAAAATTTAGAGTGAAAATAACTTTGTAATAAAATGTATTAACAATAAGTTTGTTGTTTTATCTTTTTACAAATTAAATTATATCTTTAGAAAAATCATATATGGTTTCAGGAGAAAGTTCTATAATAGTAGCTGGTGATTAGCAAGGAAACTGAAAATCACATTTCTATCCTCATAATGGAAATAGAGGAAGAGTTCCATGAAGAAATGCAATAACTCTCAAAATCCATTCCCAATGGCGGGATGTATTTCTTTCAGAAAGTTTCCAGATCCTAAGACTTGCATACCATCCTCAAATGGTAACACCAAATTGGAATCAAGTATTCTAATTAAAAAGTCTATTGTGGGCATTTTTCATTCAGGCCATCACACATGACAAAAGCCTGTGCTGTTCTTGGAGTCACCAGGGTTTCCCAGACCAACAACACACAACCAGTGTCACACAACTGTCACTGTAGTTTTTAGTAAAAAGACATAGATTCTCAGAGGGTCCTTTTCTGGTCTGGTAAGCTATTTCATTTACAATTTAGTCTAGTTACCAGATGGTGGAATTCAATATGAGTTTTTTCTACTCCCTTAATTTTAGTTAACCCTCTTCCTTGACCCTTCATCTTTCCCCATTACACTTTTTTAAATCTGTGCTTAACTTTTTCCATCCCTAATATTTCCCATCTCTCATTATATTACAATTATGTTTTACTATTATTGCTCATCTTATAGTATTCCTCTCCAAATAGCCTCTTTCTAAATTCATGGCCTTTACAAATTCTAAGGTAAACTTACAAGATGAGAGATTAAAGCCAACATCCATAAATATCAAGGATAACACAGCTTTTACTTCTCATTGCTTGGGTTCATTCAGTAAGTTCATTATTTTCAGTTACATCAAATTATCTGAAATTTTTAGTATTTATTTTTATAGATGAATAAAATTCGTTGTCTGTCTGTACCAATTTTCATTATCCATTCACCAACTAAGAAAATTCTGGGCTAATTCTATTCTCTAGCTACCATGATTAGAGTAGCAATAATTACTGAAGAATACATATTTCAGTAGTAGGCTACAGATTTTTTTAACGCTATTTTATATTGAATCTTTGGGAATTTCATATCGTGCACCTCAATTCCACTCACCTCCCAGTCCATCCATATCCTCCCCTCTCTCCCTACAGCAGACACCAAAATGAAAATTAAGAAACAATAAAAATAAATTCAAGTCAAAGCAAAACAGGCAAACAAACAGAAAAAGAAAAACAAAATGCCAACAAAAACAAACAAACAAACAAATAAAAATAAGGCTATAGATTCTTCAGGGCATATTCCTAGAAATGAAATTACTTGGTCAGTATTAGTTCCCTTTTAGATTTTTGAAAAATCTTTAAACTGACTTCTAAAGTGACTGCACTGATTTGCCTGTCCATGAATAGTGGAAAAGCATTCTTTTGTCTCCATTTCTTCTCCATCATTCATTGTCATATGATTTCTTTCTAATAGATGATCTTGCTGGAATTATATAGAATCTCAATATGATTTAATATGCATTTTCCCAGATGGCTAATGATAATATTTTAAATCCTTATTAATAATTCATGTTTCATCTGTAGAATCCCTTGTCTATATCTCTAAACTATTTTTACTTGTTAATCTTGGGCTATTTTTGTTTTTGATTATTTTATTTTCTAGACATTAATAATCTGCCTGATATATAAATGGCTGGTATTTTGTTCCACTCTGTAAGCTATCTCATTAATTTGATCTTTTTCTGTCGTTTACAGAAGAGTTTAAATGTCGCTTGTTGGTTTGGGTCTCATTTCCTGAGTAACTTGAGTGCTATTCAGAACGTCTATAGCTGAGCTCCTAGGTTATAGTATACACTCTATATTCCTTTTGAATAGTTTCAGAGTTTTCAGTCTGTGGGCTGGCCCATTTGGAGGTTTGTCTTTTCTTTTCAGAGGGAGAGTTAATTTCATTCTTCTGTATGTAGATATCCAATTTTCTTAATGCAATTCTTTATGAAAAAAGCACAGAAAAATCTTCTCATTGTCTTGCTGCGGTTTTGCTTCCTTTATTTTAAAAGTTAACTGATTGTAATTGTGTTGTTTTAGCTTTTGGTATTCTCTACTCTATTCATCTACATATCAACTATTGTACCTATAGTATGCTGTTTTATTGTTAGAATTTTATAGTATAAATTGATATTGGATGTGACAATACCTCCAGCATTATTCTTTCACTCACAATTGCTTAGGCTGGTTTCTCTTAATTTTGTTTACAAATTTTAAAACTTTTCTACACTTGAAAGGAATGTTATGCATTGAAACATTAAACTGCTTTTGGTACTATAATAATTTTCACAATGTTAGTTCTACCAATCAGTTATCATGGTAGTCTTTTCTATATTCAAGCTCTTCCTCTACATCCATCTCTAGGTTTTTTTCAGCTTTTAATTACAGAGACCTTTCCTTTGTTAAACTTACTCTAGAGTGTATTTTCAATACTTTCATAAGTGGGATAGTTTTCCTTGCTTCTAACTCAGTGGGTTTGCTACCATTACAGAGAAAGCTATTGATTTTCTAATGCAAACTTTCAACCTATTACTTTGCTGTTAATGTTTTGAGTTCTAGGAGAATTTTGTTTTGTTTTGTTTTCTGATGGAGTCTTTAGGGTCTCTTATATACAATATTATGCTGTCTACAAACAGGGATACTTTTACATATTCATTTCCTATCCGAATAGCCTTTGCTGCCTTTCTTGTCTTATTGATCTCTGTAAAAATCAAACAAAGTATTATGAGGAGCAGGCACAGTAAACAGCTTTATTTTCTTCTAGGTCAGTAACAGTATTTCTAATTGTTCCTTTTATATTTCTGTGACAAAATACCATGACAATTGTAGCTTATCAAGAAAGTGTTTAAATGGACCTGCAGTTTCATAGGGCTAGTGTCTAGGATCGTGGCAGGAATGGCTAAGAGCTCTTATGATATCTTGTGATATCTCCTGCTTATCAATAATCTCATTAATCTGGGTCTTCTTGTTCTTTTTTTTTAGCTAATTTGGTTAATAGTTTGTCAATCTTGATTTTCTTTTCTCATTTTGCTATTTTCTTATCTGGGTCTTATTATTTTCTCTTAGCAAGCAACAAAAAGAATGGCTATCCTTCACTCATAATTTTGAAAATCTTGTTCGCATTTGGTGAGCTATTTAGGAAAGATTAGGAAGTGTGGCCTTGTTAGAGGATATCTGTCACTGCTTTGTGATTTCAAAAGAATCCCAATATTCCCAGTTGATAATTCTCCATCTCCTTCTTGTGATTTGAATGTTGATATAAATTTTAGATACTGGTTTCTAAGCTGTAATTATATGTTAATATTCAGGTAAATTGCTCACTATGGGATAGAATAGACCTATTCTATCCCAAATATAAAATAATCTCATAGTTATTGGGCTCACTATCTTCCTCCCATATTCTTCTATGAATTGTTCCTAGACAAGCAAAGAGAGCTATGATAGGTACAGAAAAAAGATAAAGGTAATATGTTTTCTGTTTAGAATGTTTTGAATTATTTATTCTGGATTTTATATCTTAAATATAATTCAATATATTTCAGTTCAGTTAATCTCTTAAAATTTTAATCCCCAGTCTTGAGCTTTTTCTACAAAATATATTCTTTTTCATATATAAAAGAGAACTAGTTTTCTGGGTCTGGCTAATTCCGTTTCACAAATACCAACTGTAAGATATTAAACATGTTGTAAGCCTATTGGCATCAAAACAGCCACCTGGAAGTTGCTGCATTGAGAGCATTTTTACCTTATAATTTATAAGAGGCTGTGAGTCAGTTATTGTAGCTTTACTTCTAAAAGAAAATTCTTAATAACTAACAAACACATCACTGTCAAAAGTGGCTTTGAAATAAAAAAAGACTGACTCTCAGATCCAATTATCTTAATTCCAGAGCCCTCTATTAACCTTCTTATAATGAAGAAATTGACTAAATAAGCAACAAACTCCATTTTTGCCCAGACCTCAGGAATTGATGAAGATGAGGCCAGTTGGAGAAAGTCAGTGTTTAACAGTGTTTGCCAATAGCCATCGTCTGTGTAGGCAGGAATGGCTAAGAGTTCTTATAATATCTGATTATCAGCAGAACCAACACAGAGTGTTAATCGTATTTATTTAGCAATGAACGCTGGGTTAACCTTAATAAAAAACAAACAGGATGGTAAGGAGAACATTGCTTACATGAACACTTGGGTGAAGTATTTTCTAGATTGGGACACTAAGCGAAATCACAGGAATGGGCTTGACATAGCTAGGGATTATTTTCTGTGTTTTGTAAACTAATTTACCAGAAAGATCTTAGGTAATATGCTCAAATCCTACATATCACTGAATACCTCAAGGTAGGACAGCAACTTTTGTGTTTATTATATGAAACTAAGCTTACTTAAAATCATTTTTGTCTAAAAATTGTATCTATACAAACTAACCTGATGCTATTTGAGGAAGAATATTAACATGTACCCTATTGTGTTTACAGTTTTGTTTTTCTCCATTGGAGTAAAAGAAGAATTGAATGTCCATTACTGAAAACAGAACATTTCACAATATAACAGAAAGTCAATAATAGATAATTCATAAAATATTTTCTAATGATATTCAATTTGCATTTTTGAGTTAGAAAAGCTATCTTCCATTGTTGTGGAATATTTGTTCACACTGTAAAGATGTGTCTCTTTCTAAGCAGCCTTCTGATTTGTTTAATAAAGAGCTAAATGACCAATCGTTAGGGAGGGAAGAATAGGTGGGACTTCCTGGCAGACAAAAAGAACCTGGGAGAAGGAATCTAGGTGAGTGGTTTTACCAGCGGACTTGGAGCACGTCAGATGTGCTGTAATAAGAAGAGGTAACCCAGTCTTGTGGCAGCATATATTTTTTTTAAATTTATGGGTTAATTAAGTTATAAAAGCTAGTTGGAGAAAAGCCTAAGCTAAGGCCAAGCTGTCATAACAAGTCTCCCAGTCATTATTTTGTGTGCTGGTGGTTCAAAGTTTGTCTGGTAAGAAAGTTTGCTATGTCACATGAATTTGAAATATCTCTTCTAAGTATTTTTTAAAAAACTAGAACATTTAATAGGTCTTTTAGATTATCCTCTGAGAACAGCAATTTAATGAAAATCTTTACATGGAAACCTTTCTTCTTTTAGACAAATTTGAAGGTTTTGGAAGACTAGTACAGTTCTATGTCTCCTTTAGAATGTTGTGATGACATAGCCCCTTGACATTATTTTATTCCATAAAAACACATTACATCATGCCAACTCCCTCTCAAAGTTCTTTAAGCAACCATTATTTTAGGATGGCTGTCAATCAAAGTTGAAACAATTTACATTTCTAATAAAATTTATAGAAGTATGCATTGTTGCCATTTACTTGTCACCTAATACAGAAACACAGAAACCATATTACCCAGAAACTCAAACTTTTCTTTATACATTTCTGACTAAGTCATTATAATTCTAACACAATCTTGGGATTTGATTCTTTCTCCTCTTCGACCTTTATAATATGTCCTCAAATCTAAGAAGTTCGTATTGATTTCAAAATATTTCTGTTTTGTACATGGCACATAAATTAACCACATCACATTATTTGTAAAGCTGAGAATTTGTTGAAATATTTATTTGATATTTGATTCTTCAGTTTCTCATATTTTCCACTTTCTCACACCCCTAGGCCTCGTGTCTCTCATTCCTTCTCTTACTTCCCTACCAACTTCTTTAGGAAATGACAAGTTCATATGCCTTCTAGAAAATATTTATCTCTGAAAATATTTATCTTGAGCTACTTTTTATTTCCAGGCTTCAGAATTGCATTTTGTATGGTGTGACTTGAAAGTGCTATATAATTTTATTATGTCAGATAAAAATAACATTCCTTATAAACATCATATTATATATTTCTTCAAAAAAACTCACACCCTCCTTTTCCTTTTAGAGAACATTTATTCTAATTATTCAAAACTCTTGAAGTCAGTTTAAGTTCAAGCTTCCTGCTTTTGAAGATTAGTTTAGTGTTGCTCGATTTTCATTTCTATAGTCACAGATCTATATCAGTGCTCCATTTATATACAAAAACATGAAAGAAAACTAATATTTTTGTCTTCTATGTTTCCCAATACTTCTATATTATCATTATTCATAAAAATCTAATGTAAGAACATGACTTGAAGGATTTTTGGTTAGTTCCATATTACCAAGGACGATGTAGAATCTGTATGTACTACTGAATAATATTATAAGTGTAAATCAAAACTACCCCTACCAATAATAAATGTTATGAAGGAACACCAACAAAACACCCTAAGGCTCTCTTTAGAGTATCTATAAAATATTACAGTACTAGTCAGCGGTAAAAAACAATGACATCTTGAATTTTGCATGCAAATGGA
>LOEQ01002295.1:182731-197111 GCA_001685075.1 Bramus lutescens | reverse complement strand
GGTGGAAATTTTTAATAATAATAATAATAATAATAATAATAATAATAATAAAATTAAAAAATAAATAAAACCACAACAAATATTACAGTATGAGAGAACAGTCATGTAGTACAAGACAGTTATATGTTAGAAGGCTCATTCAGTATTCCAGTTGTCCTGGAATAGGGTTACACTCCAGAAATGATAAAGAAGCTCAGATTATATTACTGACAGTGCAATATACAGAGAGACAAATAGATCACAACAGATGTATTTGGTTTAATCATTTGAATTTTGTAAGACAGGTACAGGAGAACAATTAAGGGAAAAGGTGTTATAGGAATAAGGGAAAAATCTTTAGTCTTATAGGAGCTGTAACAAATTAAATACACCAATTTATATATAAAAGACAGAAAACAAAGAATTGTTCTAAAATTAAGCAAAGCCTTTTTTATTTGTACTATCAGATTTGTCTTTTGCATTCAAGTGTCACATTTGAGGAAATATATGCATGTAATTTCATTCCTGTATTGAATATAAAGGCTTAATGATAGTGGCTTGATATTGTTGAACAATGAACACACAGAGGGCATATAATTATAACTATTTCTTTCAAATAGTATTACACAGCTTCTAATGGGTTCTACTTCTGTAATAAAACACTATGACCAAAGGAAACTTGGGAAGGAAAAAATTCTTTCATCTTTCAACTCTTATGTCATACTTTATTACTGAGGGAATTCAGGGCTAGAATTCTGTTTGGGAACCTGGCGTTAGGATCTAATGCAGAATATCGGAAAAATTCTGTTTACTGGCTTGTTGCATAGATATTACTCAGCCTGCTTTTCTATAGTGGCCATGACTACCTTTTCAGCTCTGAAAACATCCAAAAATGAGCATGTCTCCCACATCAATCATTGATCAAGCCAATACCTCAGAAACCTGACAACAGAACTACCTTATGGAGAAATTTTCTCATGATTTTCTATTTCTAGATACATCTGGGTTTGTGTTGAGGTGAAAAAATTAAAACTAAAGAAATTATACAGAAAATCAAGTGCATAAATTGGAAAATGTTTTATTTCTGTTAAACAAGAGCCTATAGCTAGTGTTAGTAATATGGATTGGGAAACATAAATAAAGTGAAGAAAATAATGCTAAATCAAAAGAACATCAAAGTGAACTGGATCAGATTTAAGGGTATTTAGTGAAAAAATTTCTTATGGCAATAACCAATACTTGATGTTTCAAAGGCACACAGCAACTCACATGCTATCTACATTCACTAATCAGTGATATATATCAACTCGCAAATTTTAATAAACACTATATATAATCACTTAAGACTTGAAGTCATGTAAATCGAATACACACACATACTCTTTCTCTCCCTCTCCTCTCTCTCTCTCTCTCTCTCTCTCTCTCCCTCTCTTTCTTATATCACATACAAACATAGTACAGCACCTATTGCATTGTAGACCACCTATTGCATAGATAGACATCAAGGTAATATAATTTTAAAAATCTCATCACACTGCTTTAATAATTTTCATTTATCATTGAAATGCAATGGTCATACAATTAATATGAAATATATACAGAAGTTGTGTCAGTTTAAAAAATTTATTTAATTACATTTGAAAAACATGCTACAGAGGGGGTTGAAAATTTTTGTTCCTTAGAGGACCCAAGTTTGATTCTTATACCCATGCTTAACAGCTGTCACCTGTAACTTTAGCTCCAGAGGATCAGATACCATCTTTTACCTCTGCTAGAAGCTTCACACAGAAGGCATAAGCTAACAGAGACATGCACAAAACTTCTTCTTGCTGCATGTAGTTATTAACACAAAGATGTTCAACTGGTCAATAAACATAATGAGAGACACTTTGGAGTTCTCAGCCTTGAATGGGATGTCTTTATCACAAACCAAGTTATAAGGCTCATGGACAAGAGCAGAGTGGGCAGAAAGACTTAAGTTCAGACAATCTAAAGGAAACATCATTTTCCATACCCAATAAGACTGATGTAGATATATGTTGGGGCTAAAACCCTGAAAAAGAGCTAAATGAGGTGCCTATTAATCTATCAAAGCAGACATTGTTCACAGCCTCTGAGCATTGTCAGTGCTATAGCCACTACCTGGCTGGCATATCCTCTCCCCAATGCCACATCAGGACCTGGACTGGGTTTCTGTTCCAGCATCCGCTGCTCTTCCCTATATAGCTCAGCCATTTTTGCCCTGTCATCCTCTTGATGTCTTGGTCTTCTAGTCTCCTTGTTAGGTCCTGGCCAATCAGTTTCTGGCTCTCTCCTCTCTCTTCCACCTTCTCTTGTTTGGCCATGTTCAGTCTGGATCATTACAGATGCCTTGGCTGTTCTCTCCCTCATATCTGCAATAAAATATTCTCCTCCACAATTCTTAGAAGCAAGCATGTCCTCATTTTATTTCTCTAATTATATAATTCAATATGAACACACATAAACCATTAGCCAGTGCACAAGACCTGCATAAGCTTAAGACAGAGGAAGTCTCAACCCAGAAATGAGAGTAGGCACAAAGCCTTGAACTTCATCCAGAAGCTCTTTGGAAGTGATAATTGCTGGAAAAGGAAAATATATTTTCTTAAATACAATGAGACTTTGAATATCAACCTCATTTCAGTATAGGTTTAATGCTCAAGGGTAGTTGGCCAACACCAGTCTGACTCCATACATTTTAATGACTTTTTTATCATAAGAAAGTGAAATAACAGTTGTATGGGAATAAAGGGGAGATAAGAGATATTAAAAATATGATAAAAAGTAATATATGAGATTCTCTAATAATAAATAAATACATAAAACTCGGTGTTCAGAGAGCCTATTTAATTCTACTATGCTTCTTAGAATCGAATTATTCTTACTTTATGCTTTGGTACTTAAGAATTTTTAATTCTTATCAATTCTAAATATTTTAAAATTTTTACCCAAATCTAGTTTGCTATTTCAGGATTTTTAGAAAAGTACAAAAAAAGAACATTTTGTTAGCTTTTCTAGGTAATTAAGTAAAAGAGTGAGTAGAACATAGGACATGTATATCAACTACTATGATACTTCCTTCCAACTCTGATTTTAAGAAGAGGGAAAGAATGAAATATTGGCCATCCAAGAATTCCAACTACTAATACAATGGGACAAAATTAGAGACTAAAAGAGGTACGTGGTAGCTCCTTCATATAAAGCCATTTTTTCTACCACAGTCATAGTACACAGATGGTGCCATTGAAAAATACAGTCTGCAATGTATTTGACAGGAACAGGATGGTCATCACAAGCCTATTGTAACCTCTGAGGAGTTTCAATTCAGAGAGAGAGAGAGAGAGAGAGAGAGAGAGATCTTTTACCATCAAATCCTGCTCTTTGCTTCAGACTTCTATGGGGAAACATGTAGAGTAAATGGAGGAAGCTCCTCTAGAACTGTGAAGACATGGTATATATTAATTTCAGTTGTAAGCTTGATACCTTGAAACTATAAACAGAAAAAAATAAACCTCAGGACAATTCTCACACCCAAATACAATCTTGTTCAAAGATAAGAAGCAGGAAGTCAAAGAGACTGCCCAACAGTTTATAGTGCACAATATTCTTGTAGAAGACTCAAGACCCACATTGGGTGGCTCACAAGCACTTTAAAGTCCAGCTCTCTAGAACATCCAAAGCCCTTTTCTGGCTTCTGTGGGCTTCTGTACTAATATACATATACCCTCACACACATGTACAGACACACACATACACACACAGACACATATACATAATTAATCCATTAAAAATCTAATAAAATGCTTAATGGTAGGAAGAAAAAAAGGAAGAAAAATATTAGGGATTAGAGCTATGTGAAGGCTAATATTTATTTTCAAATTTACAGGATCTACAATCAATGGCGTTAATTTTGGTGAGAAGGCACATGCTAAACGTGAAAGGCTACATTCTATGTGCTTTGATAATGGACTTAATACAAATGACAAAGCAGTTGATGATAGACATTTAAAGTTGTTTCTTCCATGGATTCAGCAGGGTCATGTGCTTCAAAATCCTGTCATCAGGACTTGTCTGTCATGATGTATTATACCTCAAACTATGACCCAAAATAGTCCCTTCCTCCAATAATTCTGTTTTCTCTGGCATTTTTTAAAAAAAAAATTACTGCAACAAGAAATGCAACAGTGCAACCTGGAAAAGATCTTATTTTCAATAAGAAAAATATTAATCATTGAAAGATATCAATATTATGTCTACATTATGGTTGGAATATCGATTTGAGAATCTTTGGAAAACTGTATCTCACACACTTTGTTTTGGGATTATATATGGCATATGCTTGTATACATATGTGAACATGTATCAACCATAGAGGCCAGAGATCAATGTTGAGTATCTTCCTCTGTGGTTATCATATGAACCTATCCTGAAGTGAATCACGTTCTTTCAGCTAGAGTGGCAGTCTAACGAGTCGGCAGGATCTGTCTGTCACTGCCTCTCAACTGTACACTGCAGTTACAGGTGCTAGTATGCATGCCGAGCTGTTTACATGACTGCTGGGGATCTGATTCCCAGCACAACATAAGGTTTTGTTAAGCAAGTCATCTCCAAATCCCCTCATTCTCTATACCATTGTGTGTGTGTGTGTGTGTGTGTGTACATATGTGAATTCAGTTCTAAAGGGAAATATCATTGGATTTAGTGCTTTTCTTTGTTACATTGTACTTTAGTAGATGGGTTAGTTTTCTACTTCTTAGTAACAACCGCCAGAAACTCAGTCTCATAAATGTCCATATACTATCTAAAGTTTGTATAGTTCAGAAGTCTAAGTAGCCTTATTTCATTTTGTCTGTTTTGTGGTTTCTCCAGACTGAAATCAATTATTGACCACACTGGACTTTGTCCAGAACGTCATGGAGAAGAATTTTTTCCTATCTCATTAATGTTAGAATTTACCTTAGACATGTTGTTTTCCTTCCTGATTCTCATTCATGGGACATATTTTTTTTTCTAGAGCTAAGCTGCAAATATTTCACATAATATCCTTCATCTTTCACCCAATCAAAGGTAAAATACTACTTAGAATTGGAAGAGTTTTCTGTTTTAAAGTAGACATATAAAATTTAAATGCACTCTATTCTATTCCTCTTTATAATTTGAAATCATTGTGGGTAAAATATCTTAAATGATAGGTTTCCCATACTCAAAGGAGAGTAGAGAAAGGAAAAATTACATGAGGTTATTTCCAGAATTTTGCTTATCATAAGAGGTTATAATAGTCTATCTCTGAAAGTGTAAAATTTAAGAGTAATTATATTTTCTTTCTTTAGTTTCCTATCTCTCTTTACCTCTCAATTTTACAGGGTTTGGGACAGGTAATGAAACCATTAACTGTTCTGGTAAACATTTCAATTCTAAGGAATTTTTTCCTTTAAGGATGTATCATGTTGAAACATTCTTTCTACATTGTCTTAAACTATATTCCCTGTTCATTTACTCTCACATTGGAAGTTAAACACAGTCTGCATAATGTTAAGTGCATAACATATATGCACTGATGTATTTAAAGCTGCTCCAATCAATTCTGGTGGTGCCATTCATTTCTAGTAATCAATGTTAAAAAGCAGGCACTGTACTTCCTGTATTCATCATTGCAGTACATATATATGTAGGTATGTATGTATATATGTATCCATACATATATGTACATATATCCTAGATGCATGATTATTAGCATATTCTGGAGAGACTGTCAAAGTTGTATTTGGACAGATTATTTTCCCCAGAGATTATAGTTATGACCCATAAATCAAGCTATCACAACAAAAGACAATAATGACCTGTTATAAGTTATGGCATAGGAAACTTTGGCATCCATAGAACTGCAATGATATTGTGAAAATGCTGTGCCAGGAAAGTTTCAGCGTCTTTCATTTAATACAGCAACTAAGAGGTCCATTCATTTTAAAGTGTTTCAGTTATTCTTAGTTACTGTGACAAAATACCTGATGTAATATGGGCTTATCATTGTTGTGAGGAAGACTATCATGAAGAAATGTAATCAAGAAAAAATGGGAAAAATGACACTTTACATAAAAGAGAAAACAGAGAAAGAGCAATGGCAAGAATTTAAACACCTGACACTTCCTTCAACTCTTTGCTACTCTGACCCACTTCCAATTAGGCCTCTATCAATCAACTGTGAATCCATCTAGAGGGTGTAACATTAGAATCTAATCAACTTTCAATGGGGCTACTATGTGGGTTACAAGATTTCAGTACATGAGTTGGGGGGGTTGTGTCATATTTAAACCATAGCAAAAGATGGATTAATCGCTTACTGCTTATACACACACAGTCACACACACACACACACACACACACACAAACACAGTAGGTTTGCTTTTACTGTTTAAACTTGAGAAAAAGGCTCCAAAGACCATGAGAAAACATTCACATTCAACATACTCATTTCAATTTGTATATTCCTAGATTATGCATATGCATTTTATGGATTGTTGTGTATTTTCTTTGCCAGCCTTACTTTTAGACTTTTTCGTGTTATTTTCCACAATAACTGAATTAATTTAGACCTTTATTCTTTGTGTGGCCAGATGTAGATTAAGCTTAGGGTTTGTGAAGCTGTTTAGTTCTTGTGCAAATGTCTTAGATAAGTGTGACTTTATCCTCTACTGAGTCCTGATATGTCTGTGAAATGCCATTGTTACTCTCATTTAAGTACAATTAACTACTAATGCATTTTTGATCAGGAAGTATCATGCTGCTAGTTTCTTTATGTTACTATAGATTATTTTAGATATTCAGGGTTCTGTGTGCTTCTGCTAGAATTAAAGAAGTTTTAAAAAATTTATGCTAAATCACTATAGTCCACTGGGATTTATTATTGGAGCGCAAGAATGTATAAGTACCTTAAGATCAATAAATAGTTCATTGCAACACACATACCCTAAATGCTAAATAATGTTTTCAAGAATAATTACAACCATAGCCATAACAAAAATACAGCTGGATGTTGGGGTAAAGTGAGGTTACAAAGAAGTGTACAATGAGAAGGGAAAAACATGGATTAAAAAGATGAAACTAAAGAAAATGTAAACACTTCCCATGAACAAGAAATATCAGGGTGAATATTGAAAATGACTGTATAAACCCGCCAAATCTGCAAACTCAGTTAAATTTCATTTGATTAGTATTACTTTGGCATGATTTTTCAATCAATCTGGGTTCATACTGCTTACTTATTGGGCAACATACAACCAATACACTACAAGGATATAAACCACAAATAACTATACTTGAAGACTTAGATAAGTATAAAGTCAGTCTATAATGAATGATTGACCGTGAAAGAAATCTTATTGACTGAGATCATATTGATTCAAAAGCTAATGTGTCTTTGAGCCTGGGGCCAGCCCTCATGGTAATCAGGATCCAGAAAGGAGGTAAAGAGTCACCAAGGGAAGGAATGAGTCAGGTAAGATGGTCAGGAGAATCTTGCAGCCTGACTGACTAGCAACTAGAGTCTTCTTTACTTACACAGAATCTAGTAATTAGGGGTAGATTCATGTTCTTCCAAAACATTGATCATTTCATTTTTGTTTTGGGTCATGTGCTGTTTCACTTCTCTTGTATATATTTTAGTCATCATTAACAAACCATTATAGAACAGTTACCTTTTGCAATCATTTTCCCTCCGGTTTAATCATCAATGGTAAATAGTTATCTAATATAACCAAGTTTTATTCATTAATACATTTTTGCCCATAACCCATTTTTTAGGAATTGGAGGTGGCTTAATTATATAAAATATATATTAATTATCTTATATAATTACTACAATTATATAATATATACTCAATTATATATGATTAAGTATAATTATACTTATGCTCAGCATAATATCTTTTGTGGCTACAAGGATACTAGGATAAAACAAAATCTCCAAGGCAAGGAGTAAGCAGTGTATTATGAACTCTTAATTGTCAGAGTGCCCAAGAAAAATCCTCAGACTAAACTTGATGCAGTTACTATTCAAAGTCTGGCATAACGCAATGTTTACATTTTATGTATTTATAGAATTTTTCTCAGTGTCTAATCCTGGCATTCTTTTGCTTTGGCCATGTTGCTGTATATGTCATGTAATTGAGTATGTAGTGGGAAGAGACTTGCAATCTGATATGTGGGCAACTTCTCTAGTCCACCGAAGATTGTTGACCTTTTAAACCTTACATTGTTTTGATTATCTTTTTCCAGAGTAAGTACAGGGACAGACATTTCAAGAATATTTCATAGCCTCATAAAGAGACGTATGACTTTTTTCTGTATGTCATAACTTCCAAGGCATAAGAAAGAACTTCATGTAGAGAAGGATATCTCCCTAAGAGCAAGAGGGGTAGTATGTTTAAGACTTTCTTGGGAAACTTGGTACCAGTTCTCCTGCGAGAAGGCATAAATGACTCATAAGAATTTTCCCATCAATCCAATATTTCTAAGTTATACAAATATTAAATATTCCTCAAGTATACAATAAGTGGAGAGGAAAACTGATGGTGGCACAACAGCCATCATGTGGCTCAGCTTTGCTGGATCTTTCCTCAAGCAGCTATGCTGGCTTTATGATTTTGCCATTCTCATCAGATATGGTTGTGCCAGCTTTGTGAATGGTTTGATATGGGGCTAACAAGATATTGAAATGACACATGGATCAATGATTTAGGGAAGATATAAGTGATGGGAAATTTTACTGATGCAGATCTAATAATATTTAAATCTTGTTGAGGACAATTTAATTCTAAACTTATTAAAAATATAATTGAAGTTATTAAGTAAGTGATTATAATTAAGATAGAGAAAGCAATTTATTTTATTTACTTACCAGCTATTTTATTCAGTTTTGCTACAGCACTATACTTATCAAGCATTTTGTCTTCGAATGCTCATGGTAGTTCATGTTATCATTCTGATGATATCATGAAATTTAATCAAATCTCCCTCATGCATAGTTAAGATTTAATATGGGCACTTGGAGAACTTGGCTTTCTCTTTTAGAGGCCTATTAATTATAAAACATCTCCTGTTGATTAACTGCTTCCTTGGAGCATCAAAAAATTTAATGTCTTTTTTATAACTTGGGATTTGTTTCACTCACAAGAATTATTTGGCCATCATTAAAATCAGGTAAAGAAATGAAAAGATGAGCTCCTTGGGTTTTCTTTTCTTCAAATATACAAATACAGGCCACAGTTCCCAATGGCCTATTCATTATTCAGTAACCTTTAAAATATTTAAAGCAATGGAATTTTCCTTCCTCTATTGCAGGAATATTAAACATGCTCAAAAAGTACATGATGAATTATAATTCTATAATTCTCATTTTTAAATTTTACTTATTTTTCAGATAGTAATATCACTATCTAATCAATAATAATTTTTAGGTTTGTTTAAAATATTGTATTAAATTATTACATTCATACATCTTTTGAGATTTGGGATTTTCCCAAAGACAAATTCTGCTGTACAACACACAAGGTGGCTGTACAGTATTGATAATATTGATCTTGCTTAAATAAAATGATCTGCTAATTATCATCAATGGCAAAAAACAATAAAGAGACATGCACATAATTAATAAGAAAAAGTATTATAATTATTTAATAGTTGAATAGTTATAAATATTCAAATCTCTAAAAGAATGTAACTTTACTTTCTTAGTGTGGATATAGAAAATCTTTTAAAATGTGATTATTTTAGAAAAAGAAAAAAATTAGGTATGAATTAATTTATTCAGAGTTTAGTTTTCACTCATTCAGTGTCAGTCAAACCTATAACTAAACTATAAGTTTAGAAATATCAAAGGAAAAACATATTGTACTTTATTTCCAGCCTTAAATAACTAGTACCCTTAAAATGTAGAAATAAAACCAATGATTTGGGGGCTGTTTTGTTTTTACTCTTAGGTTTCTTCTGATGTAGTTGTATGTCTTAAGAATCACCAAATTCTGTCCTAAATCCTCTACCTTTTCCTCTGAAAACTTATGTAGATTTGTCCTCTCTCCTCATAATTGAACTCAAAATAGCGAATAGAGTAACTCTGTGTAACAGTATTACAGGAGGGTCACTTTTCAGCATAGCCCACTTGATGTGTTCCCATACACCCCATTTTCTCCTCTGGATTCCTTGACTCGTGTGTTAATATGCTTCACATATGATAAGCAGATTAGACATCTAACCATCTCCTCAAGCTCAAGATCAAAACCAAGGCTCACAGTCATTGAATGCCTAGTTCAAATGCTATCTACTTACTAGCGCTTTGTGTGTTTGATATTAACATCGTTTCATCTGTATTAAATCAACTTGTTTCCATCTTTGAGAGTGCAGCAATTCTGTAATTCACTTTAAATATCAAACACAATTTAATTCTGTTACTGAAATGCAGACTTTGGACTAAGTGGAGTGTGATTATTTGTTTACATATCCTAGTCTTTTATCTCCAATTAACATTTGTTTTACAGTGTACTCTCCTTAGACAACTGACATCATTAGGCAAGCTCCACTGAAAGCATCATTAATTCTGATTTTATTTCCTTAGTGAAAATTCCTGTGGGTAATTAAAATACTTGTCTACATTTTAGAAAAATCTCTAATTCCATAGACTATTTAAAACTTCAAACAATGCATAACCAAAAAAGAAAATATGGTACATTTAAATATTTGTTGGAGAATTCACTTATTAATAAGTCTATGTACTATTTTATTGTGATTATATGTTTATATTTTATTAAATATCGTATTCTATTTTTTGTATTAATGTTGACCTCTTTTAATTTGTCAGTTTTTTAAACACTGGAAGTAAACATATAAAAAGCATAAATTTCTTCATTTAGATCTAACACTTTGTTTTCATGGTCTGCATTCAAATATGTCCTAAATTAATGGACAGAGAAAACTATGTCAAAAATACCTTAATACTTACGATTATTATAAATGTAAACCATTGGTTTCTTTTTCCCTTATTAAACTTAAACAGGAAGTCAGTGTTTGCAGACAGGATATAGTCTGAAGAAAACTCATATTTTGTAGGAGGAAGGCCTGCTTGCTCCTCCCGGCTGCCTGGCTAGCTTAGCCCCGAAATAACCACACAGAAAACTGTATTAATTAAATCATTGCTTGGGCCATTAGCTTTAGTTTCTTATTGGCTAATTCTTACATTTTAATTTAACCTATCTCTATTAACCTGTGTATCCTCATGTGGCAGGCGCTTACCGGATAAAATTCTAAGCAGCTTCTGACTCAGGTGGAGGATCCATGGTTTCTCCCTGACTGCTTTCTACCTCCCAGAATTCAGTTCTGTCTTCCAAGCCTACCTAAGTTCTGCCCTATCAAAAAGCCCAAAGCAGTTTCTTTATTAACCAATGAAACCAACAGAAAGACAGAAGGACCTCCTACACCAATATTTTTTTTATAAAATACTAGTGTATAGCTTATCAAATATAATAGTAAGGACATTTTACGTATTCTCTCTTTAGGTTTGCAATATTGCCTTTAATTATGAAGTTTCTGTTGTACCATATGTTTTCAAAGGACATAAGGAAAAATATAAATGTTTCCAATGAAAGTAGGTAATTTGAAAAAGTTCAAAATCCTAAAAACATTATTATCTAGGAATATTAAATACTTTATTGTATGGCTCTAAGAACATTGAAGATATTAATAAACTTTGATGAAATATTTGTATGAATGTGATGGCTAAACTATGCACATACATGTTACTTTGGAAATAAAGCATAATATTTAAAGTCTTTAAGGGATTGCTCTGTCACTCTTTTCTCTAGATGACTATTTTGCTGCAAATGGAATTTCTAGTTTTATCATTCACTATTCCTCTTCTTCTACTGCTCTCAGTCAACTGAATAAGTATGGTCTACTTAGTATTTATATGTAATTTATTTTTATAGATTTCTTTATTTTATATTTCATTTGGATGTGTGAGTTTCTAATTTCTGGTATACAAGGAGAACAAGAGAAGGTGTCAGATTCCTCCACAGAAACAAAAGTTACAGTTTCTTCTAAGCAAGCCAACATCAATGTTGGGAACAAAGCCTAGATTCCCTGCAAGAACGATAAGTCTTGCTTATTGCTGAGCCATATTTCCAGCCTTTTAAGCATTGGAACCAGAAGACCAGGGATGTTGGTGTGCTATTTTCCCTCCTAGAAATGTGTTACAGAAGGAGAGGGCTGCTTGTGTGTCCTGGCTGCCCGGCTAGCTTATACATGAAATAACCACACAGAAATTATATTAATTAAAACAATGCTTAGCCCATTATCTGTAGCCTCTCATGGGCTAATTCTTACATCTTGATTTAACCCATTTCTATTAATCTGTATATCACCACGAGTTCGTGGCCTACCTGAGATTCGGCATGTCTGTCTCTGACCGCTCCATGGCGGCTCTCTCACTGATTTTCTTCCCAGCATTCAGACCTGTCTTCTCTGCCTATCTAAGTTCTGCCCTATCAGGCCTAAAGCAGTTTCTTTCTTCCTTAACCAATGAAAGCAACACATGAACAGAAGAAACTCCTACACCAGTGATGTCAGAAGCTACACTCATAAAATACCCCCAACCTGATTTCCCAAACTTGAGAAAAATAAGGACAACAATAAAAATGTGAACTTAGGTAGAAAACACCCAAGAAGCTTCCAACCTATGCAAAGGAGTAGAGGTAACAGAGAAATGGTCAGAAGCAGAAAAAAATGTCTCTGGGAAAGAGAATATCTGTTGTTTATCCAATGTCACTTGCCTGAATACATGTATATATGAGTAATATTATAGAGATAGTGCATGTTGAATTTATGTAGATAGATAGACAGATAGAGAGAGAGAGAGAGAGAGAGAGAGAGAGAGAGAGATGGAAAGGTAGAATTGTTTTGGCTCTCCTGGGCTTTTTGCTTTTCCATAAGAAATTGAGCACCATTCTTTTGAGGTCTGTGAAGAATTTTGCTGGGATTATGATGGTCATTGCATTGAATCTGAATATTTCTTTGGGTAAATTGCCATTTTTATGTTAATTCTACCTACCCCAAAGCATGGAAAATCTTTCAATTTTCTAGTGTCTTCTTTAATGTCTTTCTTCAAAGATTTGTTCTTGTCATACAGGTATATAACTTGTTTGGTTAGAGTTACTCCAAGATATTTTATGTTATTTGTAGCTATTATGAAGGATGATGTTTATCTGATTTCTTTTATCATCTAAAAAAAGAGGGTTTCTGATTTTATTTTGAGTTAAACTTGTATCTTGGTACATTACTGAAGGTATTTATGAGTTATAGGAGTTCCCTGGTAGAATGTTTTAGATCATTTATGTATATTACGATAACTTCAGCTAATACTGAAAGCTTGACTTCTTTTCCTAATCGTATCCCCTTGAGCTCCTTTTATTTTTTATTGCTCTAGGTAGAACTTTGAGTACTATGTTAAATAGATACAGAGAGTAGACAGTCTTGTCTTTTTCCTGACTTTAGTGATATTGCATTTAATGTCTCTCTGTGTAGTTTGATGTTGGCTGTTAGCTTGCTGTATATTGACTTTATTATGTTTAAGTATGTTTTTTTGTGTTCCTGCTCTCTTCAAGACTGTTATCATGATGCAGTGTTGAAATTTTGGAAGAATTTTTTTAGAATCTAATGAGATGATAATGTGGACTTTTTCTTTCACTTTTTTTATATGGTGGGTTACATTGAGAGATTTTCATATGTTGAACCATCCCTGCGTCTCTGAGATGAAGCCTACTTCGTCATGTTGGATGATTTTTCTGATGGGCTCTTGGATTCAATTTGCCAGTATTTTTGCTTGTTTCTTTTCATTGTCCTTTTTTTATATTGGTTTTTATTGAGCTCTACATTTTTCTCTGTTACCCTCCCTGCCGCTCCTCTTCCTTCAACCTTCCCCCAAGTTCCCCATGTTCCCAAGTTACTCAGGAGATCTTGGCTTTTCCTACTTCCCATGTAGATTAGATCTATGTATGTCTCTGTAAAGGTCCTCATTGTTGTCTAGGTTCTCTGGGATTGTGATATGTAGGCTGGTTTTCTTTGCTTTATGTTTACAAACCATTTATGGATGAGTACATGTGATAATTGTCTTTCCAGGTCTGGGTTACCTCACTCAAAATGATGTTTTCTAGCTCCATTCATTTGCCTGCCAAATTCAAGATGTTTTCTTTTCTTCTGTGTAGTACTCCACTGTGTAAATGTACTATATTTTCCTTATCTATTCTTCAGTTCAGGGACATTTAGGTTGTTTCCAGGTTCTGTCTATGACAAACAATGCTGCTATGAACATAATTGAGCACATGTCCTTGTGGCA
>LOEQ01002295.1:157642-180496 GCA_001685075.1 Bramus lutescens | reverse complement strand
TTACCTTGCTGCTGGCAGGCTAATGAAACAGAGGAACTCCAGCCTGGTTGAACTGACCACCCAGTCCCAGCATCCAAACAGGCTGAGCTGGGGGATCTATGGTCCCAAAGCAGGGAAGGGAGGAGTTGTTTGAATGCAAGCTGGGATGGGTAGGAAGCTAGGGACTGTAGCCAGGTCTAGGAGCCCCTGCATAATGAGTAGGAAGTTTAGAGGGTTGGGGGATGACCATGTTCCTTTTCCACGGGTAAGTAATGCACTCACCCCTCCGATGGATGTTCTGGTGCAGGATCACTGCCCTTTGCTGGTCAGGGGACCTCGCAGACAAAGGGTCTTCCTTGCTGCTAGCAGGCTATTGAAACAGAGGAACTCCCGCCTGGTTGAATTCACCCCCGGTCCCCATAAGCAAATATTTTATAATATGTATTTGCAGCCCCATTGGGCTTAGTACCTCATTTCAACACTATTCGCAAGAGTGAGACCAGCAACAGAAACATCTTGGTGAGTATTACTGCTTCCTGAATTCTAGGGATCCCAATGGAGATCTCAGGTATCTGGAGAATCTTGCAATATGAAAATTATAAAGTACACTAGTGGTATAGTCCACATTTAATGGTTTTATTTTTATGTCAGGACATGCAAATGGCAACATTTAAAATTATATAATGAGACTTTGTGCATGCAATGATTGTTACCAAGGCCCCTGAAACCACCAGCGTTAGACAGGAAAAACACATCTTGGTCTAGGTTACTACTTTCTGTCTTTTGATTACTTATTCTTTTGAAGTGCTTTCACTTCTTTGTCATTTTTCTTGCCAGTCTTGTCTCCTTTTTCTAATGTGTTTACTTTTGCCAACAAAGAGCTTAATATTGAATTAACTTTTCCCTAGCCACCTCAAGATAGGAACTCACATCAACCCAGCTCCTTCAAATTTACAATAGATGAGACTTGAAAGTCCAATGCATTTTCAGACCAATCTTAGCATGCGGATATGCCAAAACAATATGATATTTTGTATTTAATAATTAAATTTATCTCCAGATAGTTAGTGGTATTATATCTTTGAATTCATGGATTCTACCTTTATATGTAGAAAAAGTTTCTGTTGTGCAGCAAAAACATTAAAAGGACCATTTAAACTGTGTTTTATGTTTGAACTTTGAAATTCACAAAGGTGTTCACTAAAACCTTTGCATTTAGCATACAGGGTTTAAATGCTAAGCCTGTTACATCTTTTTAAAATCATTTATCATTTATAGCAAGGTTATTTCTCTTATTCTTCATATTTTATTCATACAAGCAGGTTCTATATTAAGAAAACATTTTAAGTAAAGAATATACAACATATACTGGAATCTCTGAATAAATAGTAAATTGTTAATGAAAAGCATGTTTGGTACCATATTAATTTATTCAACATTTAATATCTCTTGATCATTTTAATTAATGGGAATTTGTTGCAACATCAAGTACAGGAATATACATATAAGTTAGTCATTTATGTACAAGACACGAATATAAGGACATAGATTGAAAACTTAAAGTTTATCTGTGTATTAAGTGACATACAAGCAATTCTGTCCATAGGTTTTACTAACAAAATTTCCCCATCTAGACAAAGTAGGGTTATTCAGTTCTTTAAAACAATTTATTAAGGAATACATCTTCACAATTGTGTACACACACACACACACAACAAAAAAAAACATAAAGAAAAATAAAGAAGAAAGGAGAAAAAGATGATAATGAGCAGATGGTTTGTTAATTTATTGCTTTAAGCTATCTTTTCACACTGTATATATGTACTGCTCTCTTGGTTAATAAATAGCTGATTGGCCAATAGCTAGTCAGAAAGAGTTTGACCTAGACCACCTGATATAGGACGAATGCTATGAAGCGAAAAGGCAAAGTGAGAGGAATCCTCAGGAGAGAGAAGGAGTAAGACATACTAGAGCTGGTAAAACCATGAACCACGTGACAATATATAGCTAAATAGAAATATGTTATTTAAGTGATAACTGCTATTACTAATAAGCATGAGCTATCAGTTGAACATTTATAAATAATATTAAGCCTCTGTAGTCAGTTATTTGGGAACTGGATTGCAGGACAGAAAATTCTGCCTAAAAATGGCACCCAATGTTCATGGCTGTGTATATCCACATAAAACATGAGAAAGTTTTTAAAAAGTTCTAAATTCAGCAATGCAGCCAGACTCAACTTCCAAGTCTTATGTCTCCATACCTGCTGTAGAGATGCATTTGCTGTTTACTGCCAGAATGCCATGAGCTAAAACACACAGTGGGTTTCCACAGTCTCTCACATGGATTGTGTTCCAGAAAGGTGTCCCCAAGTCTAGTGCTGCATGGTGGTTGTCAGGTTTTTGCTCATGCAGACAGAAAAGGTTACAGATATGCAGTAAAGAAAGAATAAGACTGGAAAAAAAACTCTAAATAAGTTACAGTATGTTTAAAAATATACATAGGC
Source organism: Bramus lutescens (assembly GCA_001685075.1). Lineage (NCBI taxonomy): Eukaryota > Metazoa > Chordata > Mammalia > Rodentia > Cricetidae > Bramus > Bramus lutescens. The sequence continues at coordinate 178,011 of LOEQ01002295.1, read as the reverse complement.
TTGAGAGAGGGAAAATAAACAATATATAAAAATATAGTTTAAGGATAAAATAGTGAAGTCATTTAAAAAGGAATAAAGTAATAAAAATTATAATAAGCCATATAAAGATGGAAAATACACAGTCTGGATCTTTTATGTTACTGTATTGCCCTTGAAAGAGCAATAATAATTAAGAGTCATTGGACTACTAAAGGCTCTAAATTAAACCAACCAATATATTTTAAATATATTTTGACCTAAAAATTTAAGTCAAATGGTATATTACATTGGAGGAAATTTTATACTTTTATTTACACAGGAAATGGGAGGCTGTGAATTTATTCTAGGTTAAAGAAAATCAAGTTAGATGAAGGAATACTCCCTGACAAATCTGACTACAAATATAAAGAAATAAACATAGAAAAACTGCAAGTTATATAATATATATTTTAGCTATTCAAACATAAACAAAAACATCATCTTTAACTGTGTTGTGCCCATCTCATATTCTAAATCCTACAGCTTTCATGTGCATACTATGGGTTCTGGTTTTGTGTTTTAAATAGGATGCCTGGACGTTTGCTTTGTTTTATCTTATTTTATATTATTATTATCCCTTAGATGCCTGGTTGTTTTCTAATAAGAGACAGATAAGGAGTGGATCTAAATGAGAGGGAGGATGAGGAGGATCTGGAGTGTAGGTAGGGGAAACTGGAATTGGAATGTATCATATGGAATGATTTCTCTTTCAAATAAAAAAGCAAAAGATAAAAGCAAACAAAACTGAAACCAAATAGATGGGATTTTTGCCAAGTTCCAGATAAGTGGAATCAACTGGAATAAAAGAGGAAGAATACCATCCCCTATCTCCTGGGAATGTGACTACTGCTTCTGTCAGTGTTGTTGCAAGGATTTTAAATATTGGAATGAAAATCTGTTTAAATGATCTGGAAAGCAAATGAATTAATATGATGAAAACCTTAAAGTAAATCAGAGCCTTCATGATCAAGTTTATTCAAGACTGCAGATGTGGAAAATTATTCAACGGCTTTTCATGTCCAGTAATTCAAAGAAAACAAATTATTTCAATTTACGGATACATAGTCAACCATCCATGTAAACACAGCCAGTTTTACTGAAAGATAAATGTTACAGAGTCTGATAAAAAAAAAGGCAATCATTATGTTTTCAACATATTTGCATCAGAAAGAGTCCGCATATGAACCCTTTGTCAAATCCAGTGGATCCTTCTAGTATTTGCAATGAACACAGATATATACCCCAGGTTATATATCACCTAAGTATAACAAAATACATACTTACTTACTTTTGTCAAGGTAGTTTTATTGCTATTTTTTTGAAGTGGAATAAAAGCCCATTTTTATTTGTCTTGCTTTTTCAAAGATAAAAACTAAGAACAAATAGCAATAACATTATTTGATATGGATGTAGAAGTCTGAAATTCTGGTACTCCAGAGCCACAGGCAGTAATATTGGGATGTCAAGTCCACATAGCCAGTTCCAGGTTTGTCTAGGCTACACAGTGATTCCTGTCTTGATAAAGAAAGGAAGTAAGCAAGGGAGGAAGGAAAAAAGGAAGCTCAGATGAGAGAGAATATGTGACATTTGTCTTCCTGGATCTAGGTGACTGTGGAAAGAACCAAGTGATGAACGGACATTTGAAAGAAATCCTACACCAGCTCAGAAATGAGAAATAGATAGTTATTTATTTAGGGGTAAACTCTGCTCAACCGGTTGAATCCTGCAATCCAAACAAGCAGCTGGTGGAAAGTAGGAAGGAAAAAAGGTCTGCCTATATAGTATAAGAGGTCTTGCCACAGTAGGAGGGCAAACACAAGCTGCAGGTCTTCCTACAGCAGGTGATCTCACATAATATAATCTTTTCTAGTTCTATGCTTTGAATTACAAATTTCACGATTACATTTTTCTTTGTAGCTGAATCTTAGGCTCTATCTTATATGGATCACATTTTCATTATCCATTCATATACATAAAGACATTTAGCTTGCTGTTCCATTTCCTAGCTATTATGAATAGAGTAAAAGTTTAAAGGATAAGAGACTATCTCTCAAGAGAAGTTGAGTCCTTTGAGCACGTGCAGACAAGTGGTATAGTTGGTCATGTAGTTGATTTATATTCATGAACTGAAGATTGTAAATATTGATGTCTAGTGTGGTGATACCAACTTGCATTCCACCAACAGTGAATGAGGCTTCCATTTTCCTGTCAACTTTACCAGTATTTGTAGTCAGTTGTTTTGTGGCTCTTATCTATTCTAACTCGAGTGAGATGAAATCTCAAAGTTGTTTTAATTTTCATTTCCCCAATTGTGAAGGAAGATGGATTCTTTTTGAGGTATTTCTTTGACATTTTTTTTTCAATTGAGAAGTCTGTTTCCTCTACTGCTTAAGTTCTTTCTACATTCTGGAGACTAATCTTTCCTCTCTCAGATGTACAGCTGGCAAGGATTCTCACCCATTCTGTGTGTTTCTTCTTAACTCAATTGTTTCCTAGCTGTACAGATGTTTTTAAGGTCTGTGGGATCCCATTTGTTAATTGTTTGTCTTAAGTCCAGTGCAAATGGAGTCGTATTCAGAAAGTCTCTTTCTATACTTCTATTTTGAAGGGTACTACCTACATTTTCTTCTGGTGGATTTAGCATCTCTGACATAAAATTGACTTCTTCAAGGTACTTGCAGCTAATTTTTGTTTAGGGTGATAGATAAGGGTTTAATTAAATCCCCCTGAGTGTTTTTAGAGATTATTTTATGTAATTGAGTGTAAGGCAGAAATTTAAAAGAAAATGTAAAGTGATCATAGGGTGGGGTGAAGAAGGAGAAGAGGAAATAATAGTTGATATACGAAGCCGGATAGATGTGTAGGAGCTATACATTTATGAAGTGAAGAGGGAAGTCAATACAGAAAGAGAAGGAAAGAGGGAGACAATAATACAGAAATGATTAGGTAAAACCTTTGGGAAACTTATTCTTTAATAGCTAACTAAAATTATAAACAATACATATATAAATTAAATGAAGCTGTATTTCTAAGGCTGAAAATGCTTTACACAATAACTATAGACAAACAAAACCTCCAGGGACAGGCATGAATGATCACCTTACAATGTTTAGGTGGTTTCTTCTCATCACCAGAAGATAAGCCTGTACTGCTGAAGTCAATGCACACATAGGACACAGGACATTGTCTGAGGGGGATCTAACCTGAAAGTCACCTTCCTGCTATATACTGTCCGTAGTACTAGAAATAAACATGAAAGTTGTCTGGGAAAGAAAATATTGAATACTCCCACCCTGTTGTGACACCTATGAGCAATTGACAGCATGAAAACATATACTTCCAGGTGCAAGAGTTGGAACTTAATACTGGTGGTATTGAAAAGCTGTATATTTGGATTTAAAGTTCACATAACAGGAGGAAATTTTAGAAAAGTATGTATTCTTTCCACTATCCTAGACTAGTATAATTCCTAGCTACATTCTAAATCTTAACCCCAGTTGGTTGTTCAAAATAAAGGGATCAATCCTGAAATCATATGCACAAAAATGATCTAATCAGGTTTTATTTACACATTTGTATATAGGCAGCATATACACATACATATATGCATATATGAATAATGTGAAAACAATAATCATGGAAGAAGCAGCTGCTAATTTAGAGTCAGAGTGATTGGACATGGAATGAGTCGAGGGAGGGGACTAGAGAGGGGGTTGTGGGAAAAGTGAAAAGGAAAAATGATATAGTTACATTTTAATGAAAAACATTCATAATTTATCAAAGAAAGAATGACAGTAAAGTGAAAAGATGTTCAAAAGAATATACATGAAACAGTGAAGAGGAAGGCTGTGCCTAGAGCATCTGATGTAAAGCATGCTCCTACTTTGGGAATAACAGTTTTTCTCTCATAGTGCCTTTAAGTGTTCCTCCTCAGATAGTGTCTTTTCTCCATGAGAGAACCATCTCTTTCTGCTCCAAGTTTCATCTGTGTGCTATGCCACAGAGCAGCCTCCTAGGCAGTCTCTATCACCTGACATGTTTGGCTCTGACACCAACTGCTTAGTAAAAATGTGTCTCATATGTCCTATTCCATATTCCTGTGGCAGAATAACGATTCTGCCAATTGTATCCTTTTTCCATAGCAAACCACTAATCACTGCCATCTGGTATGGTGTCCATTTTCAGATAAAGTCCCAAACTACCTTTATTGGAGCCTGTCAGGGAAGTTGGTTCAAATATCTTGTCAAACCTGGCTGTTACTTTGGCAGAAAATAATACAGAAAGCTAAAGACTGTTTAGTCACAAAAAGGAAAGAAATAAAGTAGAAATAAAAAATAATAGAAAAAGATAAAATTGTTAAAGACACATAGATTAATAGTCATTGTAACTGGGATTCAAAACACTTTAATTACAGATAGAGAAAGGGATTGGAGACACGGTTTAGTGGTTAAAAACACAAATTGCCTTGCAGAGCTACCAGGTTTAACTTTCCAGCAGCCACAGCCTGAAACCCACAAGAGCCTGTGACTCTGCTTTAGGGGAACCAACACCAGCTGGATACATATCTCATATTCCACATAACTCATGCAAGCACATTCATAATACTCACAAATAAACTTGAGTAAATTAATATTTTTAATTATATACTAAATAATATAGGCCAAAATATTGTTTAAATTATATTTAAAATGTCACTTTAAAATGAGGACAACTTTGTAGAGTTTGTCCTTTTTTTTAACCTCTACCCAGGTACAGGGATATGAACTCAAGTGGTCAGGCCAGTGTGGTAAGTGTTGGTATTGCTGGGCCATTTTCCTCTGCACACCCTCCATTCCCTCATACTCAGTAAACAGAGATTTTGCCTGATTTTTTGAGATATCCTTTTGGATTCCTCAGTGTATCAGGTGTTTTTTTTTTCTTTAGCATTAAAACAGAAGTAAAGTGAGTTATTTCCAAGTTAATATAGTCTTCTTGTCTTGGGTAAGCAACACATTCTGACCTACTTCATTTGTTTTAAGTTGTCATTCCTGTTTTTATAGAGAAGTTGTAAAAGTCATAGTGTTGTGAAGTCTTTCTATTTCAAAGAACATTCTATACTTTTAAACATTTTATTGTTTTCAACTTTCTGCAAGCTAAAGGTTTAGAAAGTTGGATGTGCTTCAACATTCTTGCTTTCAGCATGATTAGTTTTCTCAGCAAGGCAGGTCATTTTGACACTAGGATATTTCTTCACAGTGTGTTTTTGAGGTACTGCCTCTCAGGGGCACTGCTTGGCTCCAAAATCCCAGGAATCTTCCATGATTAATCTGAGCTGATGAACCAGGACACCGAGGACCCCAGAAATGAGACAGCTCATGGGATAGCTGGGACTTCAGTGGGATTTTTTTCTTATTCATTAAATTTGACATTTCTGAAATGGGGTTTGGATTAGTAACATATTTCAACAGGCTGAGGGAAATGATATTGCAAAAATGTAGCCGGTATCCGGAGAAAAGTAAAGTGAACCTAGGATGCATACAAGCCAAACTAAATCTTTATTAAGAAAGAAGTTTTCAGACTGTAAGGGCTGAANTCTAAAATTGTATATTCTATTGTCTTGAGAATTACAATCTTATATTAATTTGGAAGAGAGTACTCATTTTGGATGTATGCCATCCACCTAAAAGCTGTTCAAGTAGAAAATGTAGTAAATTAGTTCTGTGCTGTTACCCATTTATTTACTTTTATGCAGAGTTCTCACTGGGAGAACCCCACTGACTATAGAATGGTTCTTTACATTCAAGAACGGTGAAGCATTTTCACCTGGGCGTTCTCTCAATCCTTCTAATACTGGATTTTATGTTTACCACTGCAGCAAATGGTTGAATGGCTTTCATTATTCCATTCCAGTATAAATTTAGTTAATTGACAACTACAGAAATCTAGACTATACACTAAGCTTGATAAGGGGATCATTTTTAAAAAGTTCCTTCTACTTACTCAAGCTCAAGCTCTTTGGCCTTCATTATTTAGAAGATATGTTATACAAGCAAGTGCCTTAACACTGGATAGGTTTTTATTTAAGGAATGGCCTTCCAAATATGACTCATTGATCATTGTGTGCTTCCCCTTGACTCTTCCCCTGCTAGAATGACACCAGTTGCTGTAAGTAGAAATGGAACTCTATAGAGAAAAAGAAACACATACAACAAAAATACATTTTGATGAGGAAGTTAAAAATCATGTATTTTAAAACAAAAAGAAAGTAACTCAGCTAGCCAAAGCAATCTTGAATGAAACAACAATGATGAAGGTACCTGAAGGTGTAAGTCACAAAACAATCCCACACCAGTTCCAAATTATGGATAATAAAAAGATTATTTCTTTAAAGGGAAAACTTACAGATCACTGTCCTAGACAAAAGCCCTCTGAGCAAACATGAACAGAGTCTAGAAGCCAAGAGAGCGGGCACACAGTTACCACTGCTTTTTATAGTATAAGAGACCACACTCAAGTGGGCTGGTATCTTAAAGGCTATTGGCTGAAGAAACAGAATGTGCTCCCACAGCACCTTCCCATTTTGTTTAAATAAGAGAGTTCCAAACCCAATACAAAACAATATACACTAGAAACAGATATTGCGTATAATTAGAATTACAACCAGCATAAACAGTATTAAGCAAGAAACATTTTAATAAACATTCTGTCTTATATAGTCTAAGTCTTGTATAGGAAATGGCTTGGCTAGATCATAAGAGTGCAGTAACTATGATTATCTAATCTTCAACCACATAGAAGGCCTGAGAAGGGATATAATATTACTTGAGCAGGCAGGAAGGACAATCATATAGCTTCCAAAGTGAGCAATATATGATGGAGACAATTAGCCACCTGAGCAATCACCCAAAGTTTCATTTTGCAACATTGAAACAAACAACTTTGGCTAAGGCCTAGCATAACTGACAGACCATTTTCAGAGGCAGGAAAAAAAATTTTAAAACCATTTTACCCTGTCTTGGCAAGATTTGACAGTCATGCTTATCTGTTTCCTGATACTGTGTAAATTGTCGGGAATTGAGGCATTGTCAGTTCCTTGCCCAAAGGCCAGTTTTGCCAAGAAGAAAACAAGCTCCAGGTGGAGTGTCTTCAGTGCTCAATATTCTCTGAGGTATAGATTGGTGCTGTCAGAAGAAATCATGCCTCATGTCAACAGACCCCTGAGTTATTTAAATGTCATGTTCCACAGATCCTTGAAGTGGTTGAAGATTACCTATCTAGACAGAATAAAATCTCTATCTATCTAAAGAATCTAATTGATCTCACTGTATGTACAACAAACATGAACAATATTGACAAATAATAATTAATACCTGCATAACTTAAAGACTAAAGCTTCATGTTAGAGTATTAAATAACCTGTAAACAAATGTTCAACAAATGAGGACAACGACCTCAAAATGTAAACAATGTATAAGTATCTTGCTCAGATGTAGGAGTAATATATAATGCAACATGAAAATATATCCTAAAAGTTGCATCAATATTCAAAATATCCTAAACTGAGTTAGAAACATGCATATATATAATCTGACAAAATAACTTTACATAGGTGTACAAATAATGTAAACAAAAATAACAAATATAATTTGAACTTGTATCAATGTACAAAACTATACCAATGTAAATTATTCATAAATAATAGCTCACAACTATTCACTCTATTGCTCACTATTACTATCCACCCCCTTTTTAAACAAACATAGTTTTCACCGCAACCCTCTATCTAGTACAAGTAATAATCAACGACCCCTAAACAGTGTTCCCAACCATATGGACAAACTTTTTTGCGATAGGGGGCATTGTCTTCTAGAATTGCTCCACACTGTCATGGGGGCAATGCTCTCTTAATGGGATCCTGCAAAAATTAAGTGGTGGTTAAGTTACAATGGTTTGTATCTGTCAGTTATATTTTAAATAAACACTGATTGGCCAGTGCCGGACAGGAAGTAGAGGTGGGACAAATAGGCAGGAACAAGAGGTGAGTCAATAAGAACAGGAGAATTCTGGAAAGAGGAAAGCTTATTCTGCAGTCCTGACCCAGAAGAAGGAAGATGTGAGTGCCTCACTGAATAAGGTACCAAGCCATATGGCTAACACAGACAAGAATAATGGGCTAATAAGAGTTATAAGAGTTAATAAGGAGCCTAAGATAATGGGCCAATCAGTTTATAACTAATGTAGACCACTGTGTGATTTCTTTGGGACTTAACAACTGTGGGAACCGGGAAGGACAGAAACCTCAACAACAGGTATCACAAAAGTAATCTCAAATTTTATTATAGATCCGCAGTAACAAAGCAACATTGTACACCACACAAACAGACATATGGATAAATGAAATTGGACACATGACATGGAAGTAAATCTACAAAGCTTTAGGCATGTCATTTTTTGACAAAGTTGCTAAAAATATACAATGAAAAAAACCACCTTCAACAAATGGTGCTGATAAAAATGGAGAACCACAGACAGAAGAATGGAGCCAGACCATATACACATCCTACACTAACTCAATTCAAAATGGGAATAGGGAAAGCTATGGGTACAGACAAAGACTTTCTGAAAAGAAACAGCATTGAATCAGGAAATCTTACCAAGAACTGGCAAATGAAAGAGAATGAATTTTAAAAGCCACTACATCAAAATGTAAACAATTAGTTTAATAAAAGAATAGCTTGTATAATGAGAAAAAAGCTTTGTAGATTGTCACTGGACAAGATTAATATCTAAAATATATAAAGAAATAAAACAGCTGGAAACACAAAAAGTAAATTTTATCTATAATGGACTAGTAAACTGAACACACGATTCCCAAAGACAGACTACAAATAGATATGAACATTAAAAAAAATCAACTAGTAATTATGAAAATGAAAATTGAAACTACATCAGGAATCCATCTCAGTCTGGTCAATATGGCTATCGTTATGGAAACAAAAACAAACACAATGACATGTTGAGGTAGGAAAATCCTTATACATTGCAAGGGAAATGTAACTGACCCAGCCTCTATGGAAATCGCTATGGAGGTTACTCACAAAAATAAAAATAGACCTCTCACATGAAATTTCATAGAAAATGTATGTAACGTCTTAGGAAATAAGTCATACAGAGAAGTATCTCATATAGTATTCTTAGAGTTAATGATAGAATAACTAAACTAAATATCTATGAACTATAAACCAAACCCTCCCCCACCCACACATACACACAAATCATGAGGGAGGTTAGATGAAGCCTGGCACAGAGAAGGGAACATGAAAGGCTGGATAACATACATGCTACACTTGAAACAAATTATTTATTTGAATTCCAACACTAAAAAACTAATAGAACAATAAAATATTAGAAAATAAATGAATAAATATATAAATAAATATTAAAAATTATATCTAAAACATTAATTTAATTTCTTCTTAATTAAAATGTTGAATTTCCTTGTATTTAATACTAATCAAAGCAAACTTTTTCTTATTGGCCATTTTTAATAGTTGTGTATTATTTCTTCTCACACTTTAGTGAAGACATTAATGTTTGCAAAATCATTAAATTATATTAGGAAAGATCCTCAGATTTAAATTACTGAGTATGTATGTGGAGAACTAATATTTTCAATATACATTAGTGACATTTTCAACTCTGGTCTTTAACTTTAAATGATACAAGTAAAAAAAAAACCTCTAATTTTAAATCATGTAAGAATTTACTATATTATAATTTTAATAGGCTGTATTTTTGATGAATTTTTATAAAATGCATTTTCACTGATATTTATAACTCATAGATGGTATGCCTAGTTGGGGAAAATGTTTTAGGGTTTATAATTCAGACAAACATTTCTAGTGAAAGAATTGCCTAATGTAATCAGGTATCTTAGGGAGGTAGTAATTGCATACTTACTGCAGTTNAAATAAATATGGTTGTCTCCCAGATACTACAACTCTATCAGTATTAGTACACTACTTGAAAACCAATAGCACACAGAAAGGATCTGATTCTGTCTTTAATAATAACACTGCATGAGGCACCTGAGCTACTACATTTTACTTCTTAGAAAAGTCTCATTTTAAGAAATATTTCCTCATCTCCCCTTAGTGACACATGGATTAAGTTGGGATATTAGTAAGCTAAGCTTTTTTGCCATAAATTAAAAATATTTGATGTAGCTTTGCTTTGCCTAGTAAACTGAGCCATATTTCAAAAAAGAAAGCTTCAAAATCACCCACTTAAAAATAATCAATACAGCATATATTTCAAGAGTGGAATAACTTTAAACTGGATATATACTGTATTTACTAAAATAATACTATTGCCTGCTACTAACAAACACATTCATAATCTTTTATCTGAAATCATATTTACTTGCTTGCTTCTCAAGTATTTTTTAATATTTGTATTGGGAGCTAGAATATGAATCCAGTTTATTAAATCTTCACCATTTATCTCATTCTCTAGAAAATGTGCGCACAAGCTGCTTATCTGATTGTTACACAATATAAAAAATACCTCAGTAAAGGAAATATTTGCTTCTAGCCTTTTAGGAGAAATATCTGGATTCACATTATTGAACAAATAACATTGACCAAATATTAAAAATTAAAATACTATTTAAAAAAAATAAACCTCAAAGACCTTAGTGTCAGGTTTCTGAGTTTTTGGTCATGATAGTCCACAATACTCTCAACCAACAGAGATTCTTGATATTATTGTTAGTCACCTTTCCAAATGTGAATGTAAGACGCTATTTTACAAAGGTGCAAAATGTTTCAGAGACAGAATTTGGAGAAATAGTGCTAGATGTGGCCTAGACGTCTCCTTCCCTGATAACTATATCTCATTACCTGAAGGAATTTTGCAATCTGCTAAGGGATAAAAACATTATTGTGCTATTGATCTGTAACTTCTATGAACTGCAATTATCTCCAAAATAACAACGTATTCCTGAGGTGTATTGGTGTTACTCAAATCCAGGATGATAAGCTACAGCTGGTGATTTGGACTTAGGAACCGCTGAATTGAATGGAATGCATGCCTGTAGCTTAAACCTAGTAAACTACCTATACCTGGAGAGGATATAGACCTAGATGAGAACATAATGCTTTATTACCTAGTCCATTATTTTCTCTAATAGCATTGCTAAATACTTAGCATATCATAGACAACTAGCTCACATCACTCATCAAAGAAGTTTCCTTATGCAATGGAATGAGACAATACAGAAAAGCAGAAATGATCAAAAATGCTGAGGACAATTGATGGTGGGGTGCCCAGCCATAATAGATACATTACAAAACATCATGTACAGGCAAGATTCATGGAATATTGCCTTAGAGGGGGGAGAAAATTGTAAGAGTCAGAGGAGTACATCGTCTACTCTGAGCCAGTTTCTTCCTGTATAACAGGGAGTCTGTACATATAGGAAGTTAAGGCCTACCAGGCCAAAAGGAGCAAACCTGGAGTCTCCTGGAGCTATCAAAGGTCCTATCTGTGCCTAGCCAATAAGGAGCCACCAAGCAGTGTTTCCTGAGTCAAGAGGTCCTGATCGTGCTTAGCCAATGAGAAATGAGGATAAAATGTCAACTGTCAAGGGATCAGAATGCCTGGGTGCTGAGAGGGTGTATGAGCTTTTCCTCGTTGTTAAATAAATGAGTCTGCAGTAAACCTTCTACCTGACTCACTGCTTCTGTGGTCATTGATGTCACACCTTTCCACCCTCTCCCCTATGTACTCATGTTAGGACCTATGTACTCATGAAATGTTACAAATACGACTGGCTAAAGAAGACCTATAGAATGAAAGAAAAGATAGCATGATAATATAGATGGGGGAAATCTCAAAGTTCCCGCTCCTAGATGAGGTACTAATCCTAAGAATAGGTGACTAATTCTTATTGAGAAAGGAAGAATCAGTTGTTTCCAGGAATGAACCCCTGGTAGGTTATTGAATCTCAAACGATTAGACCTAAGATATTCATACATATCTATGCAGTATCTTTATTTGGTAAAGCAATGATTTTTTCATTCACAGAAATATGGGAGTATATTATAAATTTATATATTTCTGTCTGTTTAGATAAACAGTATAGTTACATGAAACAACAATAATAAAGAACACCAGGTCATAAATTGTAGAGGGAATACAAGGACATAATAGAAGTTGGAAGGAAAAAAGGGTGGTGCAAATTATATGCATTCTTTTGTATACTCATATATGAAATTCTCAAGAATCTGAATAAAAATATAAACTGTACTCAAAAGAAGGTGTTTTTAGAACACACATTTTAAAGCCATTTCTACTGCAAACAAATCTTCTTCATGGAAAGTGTTAACTATACCAAAACTCTGACTAACAGATACAAAAATAGTTTTTCTTAAGACCAATTACAAAAAGTTCTGAATGTCATTCTTCCAGTCACATAATCAAACATTGATGAATCACGGGTTTCAGAAGGATGAGGTTCACTGTGCATCTTAGATTGGTACCTCCAGAAATTGTTAGTGATGATTCATTTGCACACACCTAATTTACCTGACTGTTGATTCCAAGAATTACTTTAAGGCAGAAGCATGTACATTTTGGACAGAAGTGCCTTAGTGAGTAGGGTTTTGTTGTGGGAAACTGAAATTCAACCTGCTGGGGAACCTCATGGAGGATATGTGAACTATAATAGGCTGTCTTATGCTACTATCACATAATACATGAAATCTTGGAATTTATGAAGAACAAAGAATAGCTTATACATCTAGAAGACTAGAAGTCTTATATATGGCTATATTCACTCAACTGCATTGTCCCTTAACAAAGAAATGTTTGTATGTACAAAGAAGAAAAGTAAATGAATAATGCATTGTGTAAGTGTGTGTGTATGTATGTATATGTGTGTATGTGTATGTATGTGTTTGAGAGAGAGAATTCATCTAATGACCTCTTTAAGTTTCAACCTCTCAATAACTAGAAATGTAATTAATTGTCAACCAAACACTTGAGAACGTATTTAAGGTATACACAAATATAACTCAGGATTGTCACACTAACAGGGGAGCTCTGTACATACCCACAGATACTCATTTTTGTGCCCATTTTTCTTATAATGTGAATAATATTACTGTGCTGTGCTTTAATAGTTAATTGATTTGTGTATCTCTCCAGGAAACACTAAATTGCCGGTATGTGTTCCATATTTATATTTCTAAATATCACCATGAGAAATGACACACTGTATAAAATAAATACATGGTTTTGAGTGAGCTAATATAGATTACAATATGTCTGCTATCAAGTCTTAATTTCAAGGCAAAAGTGTGTGTGTGTGTGCAGAACATAGTTTTAGTAGCATAAGAAATTATAGGAACCAAATAATAAAAGTTTAGATGCATAAACTTATTATACACTAAATAAATAAACTTCACTTGCTTCCAGGAACCTCCTGAAATTACATGTTTTACTATGCAGTATTTTTATTTTGTAAAACAATGATTTTTTCCCATTCACAGAAATGTTCTCAAATAGGCTTATATAGAAACTAGATTTGCATTGAATTATTATGGTCTTATGCATATTTTCCCATCTATTTTCCACTCACAAATATTTGATATGTATATGGAGCAAATTAAATCACCTATTTTCTAATCAAAAGGTAGAAGCATTGTCTTATTTTGCCTTGCAAAATATGAGCCACAATAGGGCTGCTATCTAGTTATATCTGTGATTTTTAATAGCTCACACTGTATCAAAATAGATTATATTATTTTCACTGCAGTCGGCAATCATACAAATCAAAGTAGCTTATCTGCTGAGGAGTAAACTAGGCAAAAATCCAAAGACCTCTTGTGGTCCTCATGGTAAACCTGAGGTCAAATTTCACTTACATTGTCCTGGAAATAGTCCCTTTACTAATCATCATTGGCACTTTGTTTGAATACACAGTTCTTTTACAAAAATGGCATGGTTGCTCTGATGGACTATAAATAAGTCCTACACACTCAACTCTGAGCACAGCTGTAAAACATTTCATACTCCATAGCCAATCTAATTTAGTGTTCTGTGGTAGGCATTTCTTTAAGAGCATTTTTAATTAAGTAAATTTTAAAGATTTTTGCCTTAGAAACCATAATAATTCAATGCAAATTCGTGGCCACATGCTTCTTAATATACAGTCCTAAACACATAAAACAAACTATACAGTCTATATAATGTGACTTAGGAGTACGCAATACTTTTTTAGCTAGTATATCTAAGTTTGATGCCAAGTGGACTTTTTCTCTTCTACATAAACCTGTCTATTGCTGCCCTGCTTGTTCAGGTCAGGTTTATGCAGGAACAAATGATTAGAAATGCAGAGCTGTAGATAAATGTCCAAAAGGATACATCTACCACACAACTACCTTACAACTCAGATATCACTCAAAGGAAATGACAGAGAGATTTTAAGATACAAAAGAGTGGAAAATTTGCTGTAGTATTATGCATCTCTGAAATTTCAGAAGCTGTACCCACAAAGTCTCACCAACATGGTTGACTAAACATGAAAATTATCATATGAATGAAATAGCCTCTTTAATTTTGATGCTGTCCTACTTAGGGTCCCTATTTGATGTAATGAAACACCATGACCAAAGTTGAAGAGGAAGGGTTTATTTGGCTTATGCTTCCATATTCATAATCTGTCACAGAGTGGGTACCTGGAGGTAGGAGCTGAGGTAGAGGCTATGAAGGAGTGCTGCTTACTGGCATGCTAACCATGGTTACCTTTGTCTGCCTTCAAATAGCACCCAGGACTTCTAGCCCAAGGATAGCACCACCCAAAATGGGCTGGACATCCCACATCAATAGCTAATAATTAAGTAAACGCTTTAAAGTCTAGCCTACATGACAACATTTTTTCCTTTTCAAATTATTTTGAGTTTTATATATTTTCTTTCTCCCCTTCCTTTTTATTCCACTCCCTTTATATGCTGTCCATGATTCCCATGTTCCCAATTTACTCAAAAGATGTTGTATTTGCCATTTTTACTTTCCATATAAATAAGATCCATGTATGTCTCTGTTAGGGTCCTCTTGTTGTCTAGGTTCTCTGGGATTGTGAATTGTAGGCTGATTTTTCATGTTTATGTCTGAAAGCCAATTATAAGTGAGTATATATTATATTTGTCTTTCTGGGTCTGGGATACCTCACTCAATATTGGTTTTATTCTAGATCCATCCATTAGGCTGAAAATTTCAGGATGTCATTATTTTTTTACAGCTGAGTAGTACTCCATTGTGAAAATGTACCACAATTTCTTCATCCATTCTTTTTGGTTGAGGGATATTTAGGTTGTTTCCAGGTTCTGGGTAAGACAAATAATATTTCTATGAACATAGTTGAGCACATGTCATTGTGGTTTGATTGAGAATCCTTTGGGTATATAACCCAAAGTGGTACTACTGGGCCTAGAGATTGGTTGTTTCCTAATTTTCTGAGAAATAACCATACTGATTTCCAAAGTGGCTGTACCAATTTGCACTCCCACCAGCAATGGAGAAGTCTTCCCTTTATCCCACATCCTCTCCAGCAAAAACTGTCATCAGTGTTTTTGATCTTGGCCATTCTGACAGGTGTAAGATTGAATCTCAGAGTTGTTTCGATTTGCATTTCTCTGATGGCTAAAGATGCTGAGCATTTTCTTAAGAGTCTTTCAGCCATTTTAGATTCCTCTGTTGAGAATTATCTTTTTAGGTTAGCAATCCACTTTTATTTAATTATTTGTTCTTTTGATGACAAATTTCTTGAGTTCTTTATATAGTGTGGAAATCAATCCTTTGTCTAATATGGGGTTGAAGATCTTTTCCTATTTCGTAGGTTGCTGTTTTGCCTTGTTGACTGTGTCCTTTGCTTTACAGAAGCTTCTCAGTTTCAGGAGATCTCATGTAATAATTGTTGCTTTCAGTGTCTTTGCTACTGGGCTTATATTTAGGAATTGGTCTCCTGTGCCCATGAATAGAAGGCTACTTCCCACACTCTCTTCTATGAGGTTCAGTGTGGTTGTTTTATATTGAGGTCTTTGATCCATGGATCTATTTTTATTTTTCTGTATAATGATATCCAGTTATGCCAGCACCATCTGTTTAATATACTCTCTTTTTTAAAATTTCATATTTTTGCTTCTTTGCAAAAAGTCAGGTGTTTATAGGTGTGTGGGTTGATATCTTGATTTTCAATTCAGTTCCTTTGGTCCTCCTGTCTGTTTTTATTGCCAATACCAAGCTGTTTACAGTACTGTAGCTCTGTAGTAGAGTTTTAAGTCAGGGATGGTGATGCCTCCAGAAGTTCCTTTACTGTACACAGTTGTTTTGGGTATTCTTTTTGTTGTTGTTTTTGTTTTGTTTTGTTTTTGTTTTTTTGCTTTTTCATATAAAGTTGAGTAGTGTTCTTTAAAGGTCTGTGAAGAATTTTGCTGGGATTTTGATGGGCATTGCACACTGAATTTGCAGATTGCTTTTGGTAAGATTGCCATTTTTCCTATGTCAATTTTCTGGTGTCTTCTTCAATTTCTTTATACAAAGACTTAAAGTTCTTATCATACATGTCTTCCACTTGTTTGATTAGAGTTAATCCAAGATATTTTATGTTATTTGTGGCTATTGTTAACAGTGATGTTTCTCTGATTTCTCTCTCAACTTGTTTATTATTACAGCACAATATTAAAGAGACATTTTCTCAATCATGATTACCTCCTGTCGTATGACTACACCTGATAACAAATTGACTTGAAATAATCATCATAAATGTACAGCCACATAAGCTGATTTTCTAAAGATAAAGTAAATGAATCTTGTTATAATAGTTAGACATACATTAAATGAACTTTTTGAGCTACTTACATTAAGAAATAGTTGCATACAAAATAGTTTTTAATGAAAATATATTCTTCTCTCATACATTTCATTCCAACAATAGTTTTCCCTCCCTTGAACTTCTCACAGCTCCTATCCATGACCCCTCTTCTGCATCACCTCCCTGCCCTCAATTCTTCTTCAGTAAAGATTAGACTTTCAAGAGATTATGGCCAAATAGGAAAAAAGCAAGATATAATAGGAAAAAGCAAAAGCCCTCCTATCTAGGCTGAACAAGGTAAACCAGTAGGAAGGAAAGGGTCTAAGGAACAGGCAAAAGAGCCAAAAAATTTCCCATACCCACTGATAGGAGTCCCACAAAACATCAAGCTAGCAGTCTTAACATACATACAGAGGTCTCAGTGTAGACCCATGCATTTCCTATTTTTGCCCTTTCTGCCTCTTTGAGCCCATATGAACCTTGATTAGTTAATGAGATTTCATAATGCTTTGGTCAGTTGATGCTATGGGTCATGTTCTCCTGATGTCCTCCATCCTCTCTGACTCCTGTAATCTTTCCTCTTGCTGATCTCTTATTTCTGAGGAGAGGGTCTCAAAGGAGACCTTTAATACAGACTCTGCATAATACTGGATATAGGTCTATGCATACTCTGAAGGCTACGGAAAGAGAAACCTGGACACTGAACCAGTCATGAAACCTTCTGCCTACAATCTCTCTGGTGTAGCAAAATTTTAATTGGTGTTAATAATAAAAACTAAGAATTATGTATAGGGTTGATGTGGAAGGTCAAAGAAGCAGAATAGACAGCCAATAGAAAGTTCTTTCCTCTACCAATGCTCAGACCAAAGGGGCCATCCTGTTCTCAGAGTGTTTCCTCAAAATGAATCCTCAGACTGACTGCTTGCTTAGCCTGCTGTAGATTGACTTCTTCCTCAGACTGTTTCATACTGACTGCTTACCCAGTCTCCTTCAGGCTGACTGCACTGAACTCTTGTCTCCCCCTGCCTTATATTTCTCTCTCCACCCATATATATTACTCCTGCCTCCACATCCACAGTGTTGCAATGAAAGGTGTGTGATCCTGAGAGTAAGAGTCACCTTTGTCTGAGCTCTGTTTCTCTTTTGGACTGAGTCAATTTCCTGTAGTCCAGTGTGGACTTGAACTAACAGAGATCCATCTGCCTCTGTCTCCCAAGTGCCTGGATTAAAGGTGTGTGCCTGATCTCTATAGATGCCTAGTGTGAGTAGCTCTGTGCCCTGATCCAAAAGCAAGTTTTTTTTTGTTAAATAATAAATAAAAAATCAACACACTCCTGCCTGCAAGACTTGCTAGGACAATGGTAGCACAGAATTTATGTGAGTAGCCAACTAGTGCTTGGTTTAATTTGAGGCCGAGGTCACTAAAAGGGGCCCCGTCCTACTCCGCTTGGATGCTCAGTAACCAGAGATTTGATAACTCAGAAAACTAGGATGGAATCAAACAAGATTAGAACAAAATAGTGAAGGGATTTTTAATGACATTCTGCTTTCCTCATAGATCTGTGCCTTTTCTAGTCATCACTAGACACAATAGTTTTAAAATAATAAATTTTACAGATCTTTGTATGAAATCAAGATTAGTAATATAAATGCACTGTTTCTATTGACCATGGAGCAATCCATCGATGAATGTGTTGTCATGGTGGTCTGTTAACCCTGAGTAGAATAGTGAAAATTCAGGTCCAGATCTACACTTACTTACTAACATCCATGTGAATCCTCAAGTAGGTGGTATTGTATAATTTTATATGCAATAATAAGAAGGTCTCAGGATATGCCCAAAATAATCTATTCCTTATCAAAAGGAAATCTTGATACATTATAAAATGTGTAATATAAAGTGATAAATTGTAAATTATAAGTATACTAAGAATCAAAAAAAGTATCCTTGTTTGGTAGGAAATTATCAGTAGAAAAATTATGTGAAGTTTTATTTAAAAACATTAATTATATAAACATTTAAGTTATTTGACTAGTGCTTGAAGTCTAAGAAGGTAAGTAGGATGTACATGGAGGTATGTGCAAATTCTCCCCAATAAATTTGCTCCTTTGTTAATACTGAACACTTTTCAAAATGTTGTACTCAACTATTCAAAATTAAAATAATTTCTTTTAGTGTTTTTGTACAGTTTAGAAAGGGCTTCTGCGTATTAAATGTTCCACTTATATAGTTTCTTCTGTCTTTTGCTTTTTCTGTCTCATTTTAGAAAACAGTTTCTGGATACTGTATAAAGCTTTTGTCATTCTTGAAAACACAATTGCCAATAGCTTTTCTGTTTCCAGTTTCAAATTTCATGAATTGTCCAAGTTTCTGTGATATTTGCTATATCAAAACCTTGTCCACAAATCCTTAAAAATTACATATAACTCAAGGAAATGTTCATTTTTTAAATCAATGGACATAATGGTTAATAAGATTGATTGACATAGGCTAATAGACTGTGAATACAAAAGTAAATAACACCTTCAAATGTCAGAGAGAAGAAAAAGGGACGGGAATCATCATGAACATTATAAAAGAGTTTCAGGAGTGAGGCTCAAGGCAACTTTTATAAGTTTATTTTTTGCACTGGCTTATGATATATTCCAGCTACATTAAAAATCATTCAGGCACTAATTCCATTAAAGAATCCTCAATGAAATATTTCTGAGTATATGTCTCCATTCAGTAAGGCTACCATTGGGAGCTTGAATAACGTCCCTTGTTATATTTTTTTTTCATTTTATCTCTGCTTTGAAATAAAGGTACCTTGGATACTAGGATCATAAGGGAAAAACCTAAGCAGAAATTATTATATTTCTAGATAGCTCCACACTAATAACTTCAAAGTATCCCCACTGGTATGTGTCTGATTAGATGTCTCCATTCAGTATGGCTACAATAATGCCCCTTGTTCTGTTTGTCTTTTTTTTTAACATTTTATATGTCTTTTGAGATAAAGGTACCTCAGATACTAGGATCATAAGAAAAAAAACCTAGCAGAAATTATTATATTTTAGAAGCTTCAGAAATATGCTACAAAAGTAATTTTAGTTAACTTTTGTTCCTAGGAATGCTGCATATAAAAAGTCTCTTCAGTGAATACACCCTATACCAATAAAAGTTATTTCTAGATGAACAAAAAATTACTAAAAACTAACAAATTCTTCTTGCTTCTTCCTAACAATGATACTTTAAAATTTTAAATTAAAAATATGTTTTTTTTCATTCAAGATATTCTAGCCAAGGTTTTTTTTTAACTTGAAAAAAAGCTGTGCGTGTGAGAGAGAATGATGCCATGAAACAGAGATCAGGTAAAGAGGTTTTTTTTTTTTAATTAGGGGAAATTGAATGGAAAAGGGGAGAGGGGAGTGGAGCCTCTGGGGAAATGAGTAGCAGGAGAAGAGAGGAAGAGAGAGAAAGAGAGAGAGAGAGAGAGAGAGAGAGAGAGAGAGA
>LOEQ01002295.1:143720-156062 GCA_001685075.1 Bramus lutescens | reverse complement strand
CTCCTCCTTCTTCTTCTCTCTCTCTCTCTCTCTCTCTCTCTCTCTCTCTCTCTCCCATCTATAACCCCCTTACCCTTATATCCTTTCCAATATCCACTAAATAAACCCTATTCCCAACTACTCTCTGCATGGTGTACCTGTTGGTCTCTAACCTGCTGTGGTCTTCCACTCTCAACTTGCCAAGGTCTCCTACACCACAGCGAATCTTTCACTGGTGCTGTGAACTCGTCAGGCTCTCTCTTGCAGGTGAGCACTGTCAGGGATCCTGGAACTTTAACCCTTCAATATGGTTAGTTTTTCATCTCAGAATCACTGAAATTCTGCACCCAACATCAACAGTAATGGTAGGTTCCCCCCACACATTTGGCTATGCCTCCATGAGTGTGCGATCACCCGGCAGTGGTTCCCCACATAAAAAGATCTAGTACTTGGTGTGAGAGGTCCTTCTGCCTATACGTTGCTTTTTTTGGTTAATGAATAAAGAAGCTGTCTTTGGCCTATAGCAAGGCAGAACTCATCTAGGCAAGGAAACTAAACTGGATGGTAGGAGAAAGAAGGCAGACAGAGAGAAGCAATGTAGCCCTGATGGAGACAGATGCCGGAACATTACTGGGTAGGTCACAGCCTCATAGCAATACACAGGTTAATGGAGAAGGATAAGAAAAATGTGGTACATTTACACGATGGAGTACTACACAGCAGAGAAAAATAATGACATCTTGAATTTTCAGGCAAATGGATGGAGCTAGAAAACATGACTTTGAGTGACGTAACCCAGACCCAGAAAGACAATTATCACATGTACTTACTCGTAAGTGGTTTTTAAACATAAAGCAAAGAAAACAAGCCCACAAATCACAATCCCAGAGAACCTAGACAATGATGAGGATCCTAAGAGAGGCGTACATAGATCTAATCTACATGGGAAGATGGGAAGTAGAAAAACACAAGATCTTCTGAGTAAATTGGGAGCATGGGGACCTTAGGAGAAAGTTGAAGGGGAGGCGAGAGTCAGGGAAGGGAGCAGAGAAAAATGTAGACCTCAATAAAAATGAATAAAAAATGATATGGGTTAGCCAGAAATACACATAAGCTATTGGCCAAACAGTATTCCAAATAAAATGCTTTCTGTCTGATTATTTCAGGGCTGAGCAGCTGGGAACAAACAAGTGGCCTCCTACTACAAGGGGTCAACCCCTTGCTCAGGCCTTTGATTCTATATGATGACATAGTGTTTTTTTTTTTTGCCCACCCATTCTCATGGCCTCTGAACCTTGTAAGTGACGACCTAAGGCCGGCCAGCCTGAGCCAAGGTCCATGCTGAACCTCTGGGAGCTGGAGTTTGGTTTCTTGGATATTCTTTTCTCACTCATAGAAACTGCACTTTTCCCCTCAGATATCAAGCTACATAACTGCCTATCATCAGCTTACATTCGGCTAGTGAGAGCTGGAAAATACACCCTCCTTTCTCTCTGTCTGTCTGCCTTTTGTTCAGGCATGTATTCACAGCCATGCTAAACTCGTCCCTACTGGTGCCCCACCCCCTGCTGCCTCCCAAAGCTGTTAAGAACAGACTATGTCTCTTCCATTCACAGAGCCCTGTCTGCGCCTCCGCTGCACCGTGGGTCTTCACCTACAGGCCTGCAATCCAAAGCATATGGGGATCCTGGACTTGCTACTAGTCCACTTCTCAACTCTCCGTCCACTGGGACAATTGGTAAGATCCCCTTCTCCGCATCAGCTACTACTAACAATCACCTCCCCAGCTTCCTACAAACAAGGTTTTCTGGCTTTGCCCTCACTGAGCGGTGCATTCGTTTTGCTGCACCCAGGACACTGTAGCACCATCTGGAGGGTACCTTTGCTTCTTGGATCTATGGATCCTTTTGGGAATATGATCCCCTCTCAGCCTAGTGTCTTGGGTACAGCTGCCTGTTTTAGGGCCCGTTATCTTGTGGATAAAGAGATAATGGCCTGAACTACTTGTTTATCTTTCTGCCTCCCCTGTGGGATACAGGCTGACAAAACCATATACATTTCTAACTCCGGCCAGTGGATGGTTAAATGTAAAGAGTTACACCACGTGGGTCACCATGAATGCCTTGTGTTTGAGCTTAAGAAAAGGGGGTGGCACAGACCCATGAGGTTCTGCCCCTAGTCAAGTGGTACTGGCAGAAGGTTCCCCACATGACCTGACTTAGCATATAAAAATTACTTTTATGCTCTGTCACATTTGGTGTGTTTGCACGATGGTCCACGTGGGCAAGGGCTACTGAGGCATCCATTACATGCAGAGCTTTGTTCATTGTACCTCATCCCAGACTAAGAAAGCAATAACTCTCAAATATTTCAAATTGGTATGTACTTTTACATCTGTTACAACATACTGTATATGTATTTTAAACCAATTGCTTTAAAATATATTAAGCTGTTCTCCACTATTGTCAGTTTTACTGTTAAGCTTCTATTGCAAACAGTTTATTTTTCTTTATCCTTCACAAGTATAAATCTCACCTCTTATGTTAAAAACCAGTACAGTTAAACTTGGACCCAGCTCTCCAGGCAGATCCTATACTGTAGTCATAACTTTAAATATATTACTGATAAACAGCCTTTAAGTGCTCAGAGATCTGGGGAAATGGCATTTTTCTTTTTAATTGTTAAAAGGCTTTTCATAACAGGGAAACAGATTGGCTTCCAGCAGCATCCATTTTCCCCAAAGAATACAGAAGACAGTTGGGCACAGAGCAACATCCATTTACAATTTACTTCGTTAAATGAAAGCTCTAACTACTGGGTAAACTGCCTTTCATTTAAACTCTTGAAGATCTCCAGCGGACAAAGGAGAACTGGAAATCATCTGCATAGGTGCCCAGGGCAAGGAAGACTTGTCTTCTTACAGACCCCTAACCCACAGGATCTTCTTGAAGCCTGGCAGGTCCTGCGCTAACAACAAAAGATAAATACAGTCCTGAAAGCCCTGCTCTCAACAACCATGGAAAATGCTGAGGAGTGGCTCTAGGAAACTAGTCGAGTAAGTTGTCTGTCATTTTTTAAGTCAATATCTCCAGTAAAATTTTATCCTTCTCAAAGATCTCTGACGCAATTTGATGATTGAGAGGTTTGGCCGGTTTAAAAAGAATAACCTCACAAAACAAATTGCAGCATAACTTCTTAATGTGTTCAAATAAAAGTTGTGTACCTGCAAGTTATAAAGATCTGAGGACAAATGCAGGTTATCAAGTTTCTCTCAGTATGCTGCCGTTCATAGTCCTACATTAGCAATAAAATGCTGATAAGCTATTAATCTAACTCTGGCAGAATGCTCCCACTACTATGCTGCAAGATCTGGATATTTTGGTTTTTTGGTCATGTTCTTAAGATAATTTTCATTGTGAAAAAACATTTGTCACAGTCATTCTGGCATAAATATGCTGCCATTTATATAATGCATGTGTCTAAAACTTATGTTCTCACAAACTCAAAGTTCTTTGCGTTCCAGGGAGCCGAACTGAAGGATTCACCTTAAACAGGTGAGATACACCCTTCTCATTTCCCTCATTGTGAACCCTTCTCCTATTTTACCAGGATCTAAAGAATTATTTTTCTTCCTAAACTTAACCTTGTTTTCTGCTCTGTCAGTACCTCACCAGTTCCAAGAGACAGTGGACAGCTGCACAACACAAATCCTGGACAGGAGTGAAGCAGCCAGTTAGTCCAGAGTGTGACCAGCACCCCAAGACTCTGACATCCACAAATCAGCAGGAAACAATCTTGAGAATTTGACGCCCTCAATCTCGTAACCTGCCATGCCTAACTTTTTGTCTTTTTATTATAGGAGAAATAAGAGAATGATATAATTCTGCTGACATTCCCTGTCACTGGGTACCCTGTTCCTTTAAGAGCCAAATTCCTCACACCCCCAATTTTCCCTTTCCCACTGCCTCCTCTCATACCTCCTTTCTTTCTCTGTCTGCTATTTCCTGCGGAACAGGGAGCATTTGCCCTCTCTCTTTCTCTCTCTCTCTCTCTCTCTCTCTCTCTCTCTCTCTCTCTTTCTCTGTCTATGTCTCTTCCCTCCATAACCCCCTTTCCCTTATACCCTTACCAATATCCACTAAATAAACTTTATACCCAAGGTCTCTGTGCATGGCATATCTGTCTGTCTGCCACCTGCTGTGGCCTCACACACCAGCAGAAACCTGCCAGGTTCAGCCACCATAAATGTTTCAATAACTATGCTAAAATCCACAAACCCGGAGAGGCTAGGTAACAATGAGGGTGATGCATGGATCTCCCTGGGAAAAGAAAATAGAAGAGATTTTGTTGGTGGACTGAGGGGAGGTGGGGATGGAAACATGAGGAGCCAGGTTGGGGGAGATAAACAGGAACGTACTGAAAAAATCTGATGGAACGGGAAGGCATTTCAGGCTCAGATAGAAACCTGGTACAAGGAAAACTCCAGGATCTACAAAAATTATTCCCCAGTCAAACTAGCTACAGGATATATGTAGCCCGAACTGGCCATCTCCCATGAGCAGGCAAGACTTCCAGGGGAGGAATTAGACACCAATGTAATCACATAACCTTTGACCTAGACTCTGTCCTGCCTATAGAATTTCTCTGGAATGTTTTTCTTTTTGTGTTCCTCTCAGGTGTAGTAAATAGGAATAAGTTTACTGTGGATTATTCATTAGAACTGGCTATGGTTATTTGATTATATACCTCTATGAAAAATCATACTTTTGCCATGTATGGCTTGTCTTTGTGATTACGTGCTGTACTTGCATGACTCTTCCTAACCCTTAAAGTATAAATTGTCAGATTCTGTGAAGAAAGTTGATTGTTGCAGGATTCTTTAGTCTGGCTCATTTATCAGCTGTGTTTTCCTTGGTTCCAATGCCATTATACTGGTAAATATATCATCTCCTCCCAGATCATTTCCAGTTTTCCATTCATAGAACTTTGCCTTTCTTTAGAAACAAAAAGACAAAAAAAGAGAAAGAAAAGAAAAACAGAAAATGCACAAGATACAGACAAACAAAACCAAAACCCACAAAAATACAAAATTGGAAACCATAATTTGCAAGCAAATAGTAAGATTTTAAAAAATACACATACATAACAGTATGAATCAGAAAGTCTACAAAAATGCCATTGAGGTCATTTTCTGTTGGCAATTCCCTGCTTGGCCTGAACTCCTATGCTTGCTTGTGGTTGCTATACCCAGTGAGACTTCACGGGAAAAAATTTTTTCCTTTGCAAAATGATGTCAATTATAGATATCTTCTTGATTATGGATAGAAGATTAGGTCCACTTGCTTCTCTCATCCCAGGTACCACATCTATGCAAGCCTGTGCATGCTGTCACAGTCTCTGTGAGTTAGTCCTGTTGTGTCTCCAGATACTGCTTCCTTGTTGACACCTCTCCCTTCTGCTCATAAAATATTTTATCTCCTCTTCCACATAGTTCCTTAAGCATTGAAGTGAAGCATTTGATAAAGACCTCCCATTCTGAACTGAAAGTTCCACAATATTTCATTCTTTACATGTGGTACAGTTGTGGGTCTCTGTATTAGTTCCCATCTACTGTAAAATGAAACATCTTTGATGATGACTGATGGAAACACTGATTGATGGGTATAACTCAATGTTGTTAGGAGTCATTTTATTGCTATTTCCTTAGAATAAAATTAGTATTGGGTTTTTCCTAGGTTCAATGTCTACTTAATCTCAGATTCTTGGCTTTATGTGCATTCTTAAGCATGGGTTCCATCTTATGGAGTGGGCCTTAAAAATCTAATCAAAAAGTGGTTGCTTTCTTTTATAATGTTGTGACAACATTGCACTAGCATGCCATACAGGCAGGTTACAA
This sequence comes from Bramus lutescens, assembly GCA_001685075.1. Classification (NCBI taxonomy): domain Eukaryota; kingdom Metazoa; phylum Chordata; class Mammalia; order Rodentia; family Cricetidae; genus Bramus; species Bramus lutescens. Next base: position 150,187 of record LOEQ01002295.1, on the reverse strand, counting down.
TTGTAGATCAAAGGCTTTGTTGCTGGTTTGTTCTTCGCCTGCCTCCTCTGATGATGGGCAGAATATCTTCTAGTATGAGGACACTGATAATACTCAGTAGACCTGAAGGCTCTACATTACATAGAAACCAGCTCAACCTCTCCTTGTTAAAGGAAGTATATATTGTATTCTCTTCAGCAGTAAGGCCTTACCATGAGCTCAAAGAAAGAAATCAGTTGCTGTGGTAATAGCCTGAATTGTTCAGAGATTTCTATATTGTCCCTTCTGTCTAAAATCTCAATTATGCATAACCCATTACTGGTGGTAGAAGTTTCATTTGCTGATAAAAGATGTCTAGTTGGGACATTTTCTACCCCATATTCTAGTTGGGGACTCCATTTAGAGCATATATTTTAAGATACTTCTATAATAGTAGATTTTATTGTGGTCCCTCAAATCGCCCTTAGTATTAGCTGACCCTCCTCTGTATTCTCTAACTTATTTTCTTTTCCCGACTCCTTGCTGTTCAGTCCTCTATCTCTGGTGTCCCTCATATCTCTCCACAGCTAGTTATTATTTTCACATTCCTTGAGTGACTTTCTCCTCCTCCTTCTTTCCTTACTTTATACCTAATCTCTGTGGTTATATGGATTATAGCATATCATACACTATATCAAAGGCTTAAATGTTAACACTGTGTATAAGAAAATATATACCATATTTGTATTTGGTAGTCTGGTTTACTTCATGCAGGATGAATTTTTGAGGCCCCATCCATTTTCATGAGAATGTCATTGTTTTATTTTTTTTGTTTAGTTTTGGTTTTAACAACTGAATAATATTCTGTTGTTTAAATGTGGAATATTTTCTTTATCCACTCATCTGTTGACAGACATCTAGGTTGTTTTTAATTTCTAGCTATCATGAATAGAGCAGCAATGAATATGAATGAAGTATATACTCCTTTGGTTATATACCCAAGAATGGTATAGCTGGATATTGAGGTAACATCTCTTCCAGTTTTATAAGGAACTATCTATGATTTTCTTAGTGACTATACAAGTTTGTATTCCCATCATCAAAGGATAAGTTCTCCACTTTCCCAACACGTTTGGAGTCCTTGCTGTAAGATGTCACAGTTTATCATGGCCTGAAAACTTTCTCCAAGCTTGGTAAAATGAAGGAGTCCATCCCCAGTGAAGTGGTGTGGGATTCCCCATTGTATGCTGTGAATACCATTGGTTAATAAAGAAGCTGCTTTGGGCATAGCACAGTGCAGAATAGGGAAGGCAGGAATTCCAATCAGATAGTGGAGTAGAGAGTAGGTAGAGTCAGAGAGAAGTTATATAACCACCTGAAGAGACAGACTCTGGACACTGGACAGCAACTTACAAGTAGACCCCAACCACATGGCAATATAAAGATTAAGAGAAATGGGTTAATTTAAGATATCAGAGCTAATCAAAAAGAAACATGAGCTAATAGGCCAAGCAATGTTGCAATGATACAATTTCTGTGATTATTTTGAGTCTGGGAGCCTGGGAATAAATGAGCAGCCTCTGCCAACAGTGAAGTTTTCTGCTTTCTACCTGCTCTTATCTGAAGGATGCCTGACTCATCTCAAGGATGACTATTGACATAGTTCCCTGCAAAAGCTCTTCCCCTATGGATTACATGATAATTAAGCAGCATACCCTAATTATTTTCATAACGTCATACTGTCACTTACCCAATTTTATGATAGGAGCATGTCACTTAATGCAAATTAGGTTGTGTTCCCAGGCTTCCATCCTATAAATTTCCTATACCATGGTGTAAGGTTGAGTTGCCTCAATGAGTCATCTTTCAGAGGGCTGTCGCCATCATGTACACTGCCTTATGAAACCTATTCCCTATTTCTGCTCCCTCCCTCTTGCTGAGTGAGTGGAGAAGGAGAGCCACATCCACATTCTTGTCTTCTTAAATTTGTTTTCTTGGTCTTACACATTCTCCTGGAAGCAGAATAAAACTTCATAGTACTTTTGACTTGCATGTTTGTGATGAATATAGTTATTGAACATGTCTTTAAAAGTTTCTTAGCCATTTTTGTTTTTCCTCATAATTCTTTGTTTAGATCTGTACCTTATATTTAAATTAGGTTATTTGCTTTGTTTTCTTGATTCTTTTTTTAGATCTTTATATACTTTTGGATATTAGCTTTCTATTGAATGTGCAATCGTTCTTTATTTTATTTATTTAGAAAGAAAACAAACTATCTATTTTCATTTTACACACCAATCCCAGTTCCTACCCCCTCCCCTCTTCCCATCCTCTCTAACTTTCCCTCCCACCCCCATCTACTCCTCAGAGAAAGTAAGGCACATTGATTTGGGGAAGGCCCAAGGTACTCCCTACCAGTCTAGGCTGAGCAAGGTATCCATCCACAGAGAATGGTTCCCCAAAAAGCCAGCACAAGCAAGCAGTATGGATAAATCTTGGGTCCCTGCAGTACATTCCATCCATACTTTGTCATCCACATTCACAGGGTCCAGTTTGGCCCTATGCTGGTTCCTTTCCTGTCTGATTAGAGTTGGTGAACTCCCATTATCTCAGGTAAACTGTTTCAGTGGGTGTCCCCATCATGGTCTTGACCTCTTTGTTCATATTCCCACTCCTCCCACTCTTCACTTGGACTTTGGGAGCTCAGTCCAGTGCTCTGATGTGGGCCTCTGCCTTTGTTTCTATCAGTTGCTGGAGGAAGGTTCTATGGTGATATTTAAGATAATTATCAATCTGACTTCAGGGCAAGGTCAGTTAAGACACTCTCTCTACTATTGCTTAGGGTAATATTTGGGGTTATCCTTATGGACTTCTGCAAATTTCTCTAGTGCCACGTTTCTTGCTAGACCTATAATGGCTCCCTCAATCAAAATATCTCTTTCCTTACTCTCCATCTCTGTCCCTTCTCCATCCTGACTATCCACTTTCCTCATGTTCATCTCCGCCTCCCTTCTCCCTTTTTCACTCCCTTCCCAACTACCTTATTTCCTCAACCCGATGTTCCCAATTTTCTCAGGAGATCTTGTTTATTTCAACTTTCCAGATGGATCTATATATGCTTTTCTTAATCTCGTTACTTAGCTTCTATAGGGTTGTGGACTATAGGGCTGTTATCCTCTGCTTTACAGCTATATCCACTGGTGAGCGAGTACATACTATGTTCTTTTCTCTGGGTCTGTGTTATCTCATTCAGGATGTTTTCTCTACTTCCATACATTGTTATCTGTTATTTCTCTTATTTCTCTGTTAAGTTTCTGTCAGGTGGACCTCTACATTGTGGAGAGTGGGGTGTTGAAGCCTCTTAATATTAGTGTGAGGTGTTTGATGTGTGATTTATTCTTTAGTAATGTTTCTTTTAAATATGTGGATATTCTTGTATTTGGGGCATAAATTTTCAGAATTGAGACTTCGTCTTGATGGATTGCTCCTATGCTGAGTAAACAGTTTCTTTCTTCATCTCTTCTGATTGATTTTAGTTTAAAATCTATTTTGTTAGATATTAGAATAGCTGCACCCGCTTGTTTCTTAGGTCCATTTGATTGGAAAAGCTTTTCCCAACCCTTTACTCTGATGTAGTATTGGTCTTTAAGGTTAAGGTATGTTTCTTGTATAGAGCAGAAGGATGACCCATTCTCTTAACCTGTGTCTTTTTACAGGTGCACGGAGTACATTGATATTAAGAGATATTAGTGACCAGTGATTGTTAATTTCTGCTATTTTTTGATGCAATATTTTCTTGTTTTCATTACTTGGGTTTTCCTGGTGTGAGATTACCTTTTCCTTGTGTTTTGGTGGGTGCAGTTAACTTTCTTGGGTTGGAGTTTTCCTTCTATTACTTTCTGTGGGGCTGGATTTGTGGACAGGTATTATTTCAATCTAGTTTTGTCATGGAATATCTTGTTTTGTCCATCAAATGGTTATGGAAAACTTTGATGAGTATATTAGTCTGGTTTGCATCTGTTAGTGATCTCTTAGTGTCTGCATCAAATCTGCCCAGGACCTTCTGGCTTTCATAGTTTCCATTGAGAAGTCAGGTGCAATTCTCATAGGTTTTCCTTTATATGAAACTTGACCTTTTTCCTTTACAACTCTTATTATTCTTTCTTTGTCTTGATGTTTTGTGCTTTGATTATTATATAATGAGGGGAATTTTTGTCTAATATATTTGGTGTTCTGTAAGCTTCTTGTACCTTCATAGGGGTATATTTCTTTAGTTTGGGAAAGTTTTTTTTTCTATGATATTGTTGAATATATTTTCTGTGCCTTTGAGCTGGAGTTCTTCTTCTATTCCTGTTATTCTTAGGTTTGGTCTTTTCATGGTGTTCCATATTTCTTGGATGTTTCTGTGGGGGCCAGTCATAATAAGCTAAGTATGGGCAGGTCACCCAAAGGAAGTTCTTTACTTCCAACCATTATCACCTGGAACTCTGGCCATTGCTAAATTTAAATGGAGGCCTGAGTCTCAGTAGTTTACCCTGAAGCAATGCCTGGTTGCAGGAGGAACTACAAGCCTAGATTACCTGACCTCCACTCAAGAACTTACTATTCAAAGGAAATGTCTGGCATTCCAACTGCTGTAGATAGGATCACCAGCCAGAATACACACACCAGGACACCACTAGACAAATATCAGCCAATCAGGGGTCTTAAAACCTCAGAAACCCCTCATCCCTACCTTTACTACTACAAAAACCTATTCTAATTGAGCCTGGGGCTCTCAGGTTATTCCAATACATTGGACTTGCAGAGAAACAGAGTTTGCAAACTTTATTAAAATATAAGCTTTTACATTTGGAACATGTTCTCATTTTTTGCTTTTGTGGGGACTTTCCTGATTTGGACTTAACATTTTGTGTTAAGAATTTGTTAAATTTAATGTTTGTTTTACCAGTCACTTACACAGATTTTCCATACCTAGAATTTCCTTGGTTTGTACTTTCTTTATTGCCTCTTTTGTATTCTTCAAGTCTTGAATTGTTTGAACTGTTTGCTTCACCTGTCTGATTTTTTTATTGTTTTCTTTTTGAGGGATTTATTGATTTCTTCCAATCTTCTGTTTGCCTTTTCCTCTATTTCTTTAAGAGAATTTTTCACCTCCTCTTTAAAGGTCTACATCATCCTCATAAAGTTACATTTAGAATCTTTTACTTCTGCTTCTTCTGTGTTAGGATGATCAAGTCTTCTGATTGTATGATCATTGGGTTTGGGTGTTACCAATTTGCTTTTTAGGTTGTTGAATGAATTTCCGTATTGACACCTACCCATCTCTTTCTGCAATTGGTGATCACAGTGTCTTTGGTGCTTGGTCCAATCCTTGCAGTAGCTTTCGGTGTCTTTGGGAACTGTTCTTGGTCTGCTCTGAACTTTTGCTGTCTGTGTCTCGGTGAGTCACTGAGGTCTCTCTTGGTCCACTATCTTGGTTCACTCTCTTGGTCTGCTCTGTGCAGTCACAGCCTGTGCTTCAGAGTTCCTCTCTTGGTTGCCTCTGGATAGTTGCATCCTGTACTTCAGGGTAACTCTGAGGTCATGGGTGATAGTAGGGATTTGGGGCAGAGTGGAATTTGTAGTTGACAGTGTCTGATGGATGGCATGGGGGGGGTGCTGGAATTCCTTATCTCTTGGTCTTCTCTGTTAGTTAGAGCCTGTTACGGAGTTCCTCTGAGGTCATTGGGGATAGGAGGGTTTGGGAGTGGAGTGGGACTTGTAGTTTGCAGAATCTGATCAATGGGGTGGGTGTGTCAAAGCAGTCCACCTGCAAGAAGCTTGCCTCTTGTTCCTCTCTGTGTTGCTGCAACCTGTATTTCAGAGTTCCTCTGAGGTTGTATGGAATAGGAATATTTGGGGTCAGAGTGGGGCTTATAGTTCACAGGGACCGTTCGATGAGGTGCATGTGTTGAAGTAGCCCACCTGCAGGAATCGCCTTCTGGCTGCTTGACAAGCTGAGGCAGGTGGAGGAGGGGCCGGAGTTTTGCCCCTGTATGGATGGTCAAGACAGTGGGGTTCTCTGCCAGGTGGGTAGTCACTCACATCTTGATCTTCTCTGTGTATTTGCAGTCTGTGTTTCAGAGTTACTCTGAGGTTGTAGTGGATAGGAGGGTTTGAGGGCAGATGGCCACTTGTAGCTTACAGGGCCCAATTGATGGGACTGGGTTGTTGGAGCAGCCTACCTGCAGGAAGCTTGTCTTCTGGCTGGCTAGAGAAGATGATGCAAGTGGGGAATGGGCCTGGGGTTTTGCCCTGGTATGGAGGAGTAGGGAGTGGTGTATCCTGCTGAGTGGTTGATCACTCACTTCTTGTTACCCTCTCTGTATTTGCTGTCTGTTGTAATTCTTTCTTTTTTTTCTTTTATTTATTTATTAAAAATTGCTACCTCCTCCCCTCCTCCAATTTCCCTCCCCCTCACCCTCCCTTTCCAGTCCAAAGAGCAGTCAGGGTTTCCTGCCCTGTGG
>LOEQ01002295.1:114636-143539 GCA_001685075.1 Bramus lutescens | reverse complement strand
CAGCTGGCCTTGGTGAGCTCCCATTAGATCAACCCCACCGTCTCAGTGGGTGGGTGCACCTCTCATGGTCCTCACTTCCTTGCTCATGTTCTCCCTGTTTTCCCTATTATATAGCCTTCCATTTTTTCCAGATGATGGTATTCTGTGCCATATAGAGGTTTTTCAGTTTCATATCTCATTTATTGGTTTGATGTTCTTCTCAGACAGTTTATTTCCAGTGACGATGATTTCAAGAATATTCTTCACTTTCTCTTCTATCAAATTCAGGGTACCTGACATAAATCAAGGCCCATGATCCATTTGAAATTCAGTTTTGTGCAGGAAGAAAAATATGGATCTGTTTGTCTTCTTCTAGATGACCATCCAATTTAACAGTACTCTTTGCTTAAGTGATTGCTTTTTAAAAATTGTGTTTGTAGATTTGTTTCTTGTGTGACGTAGGATACATGTGCGCTATGAATTTTTTATGGAGGTCATAGGAAAGCCTCAGAGGTCAGTATTTGCATTCTGTCTTTTTTCCTTGTCCCTTTCATTGTCTTCTGTTTATCCTTTGCATTTGTGAGTATATGCAAATTTCTTCTTTGTAAGTACATTGGTCATTTTGCATTAGGGTTTTTCCTTACCAACACTATATTTACTTATTTATTTATTTATTCAGGTTGTTGAGACAGGATTCTTTGTATTTCTCTTGCTGGCCTTGAACTGACTCTTAGACCAGGCTGGCCTTGAATTCACAGAGATCCATCTGCCTCCACCTCCTGAGTGCTGTGATTAAAGGCATATGTTACCACTGTCTATCTCAGCAACACATTTTTATCTTCATTATTTCTGAAATGATCATTTTTTCTCCTATTACCTGTTTTGAAAATAGATTATTTATACTACATAACTACTCTACCCACAACACACATATTGAGTCATGGTCTCTTTTTGTTTGCCATTGAACAAAGAACATGTTAACTAACCCACGAGCTTCCAGGGACTCTCTTGTTCCATCTCTCACCTTGCTGAAGGAATAGTGGTATTATTGATGTATTTCACAACTTCTGGCCTAACAAGTGTTCTGGGGGTCTGAACTCAGGTCAGCCAGTTCCTTGGCATGCACTTTATACCATGAGGTGTCCCTAAAGTCCAAAATACTTTTAAACTTGAGCTTAGAATTAGACACTCCCAAGTCACCAGTGTACACAGGCATTTCTCAAACATTCTTAAATGCTCATCATCTCATGTGTCATAATAGCAAACAAACATAAGTGCATACCTTTTTTACAAATGCAATAATGGCTTCCATCTGCCAATGTCAGGCCTGTTGACTTATATTTGCAAGGCTCATTGAGCAGATCACAGGGGTTACAGTGTTGATGACAAATCTAGCTGGTACAGAACAGTAGGCTCGGAGATATAAATTGCCCAGTGGTAGGAGACTCATGGTAGGGAGTTTTACTGATGCATGGACTAGTAACACATTCATTTCTTCACTGCAATTCGTTACTATAAATAGACATTTACATCTAAAATAGAATTTGAAAAGAAAAACAAACATCACGTTTTCATGTTTACTCTGGATTTTTAGTGTGATTATTACATTAAAATAACAATATCAGTATATTTTCATTGTAGTGGAATTAATATACTACATATAATCATATTTATTTTATCCCTGATTTCCTGAAATGACTTTATATAAATATTTTCACAAGACAGTCCACATTGACTAAATTCCAGATTTTGGGTATATTTGTTAAACTCCTAGTGTAATTAGGCCACTGAAACTTATCAGTCATTAGATATTGAACTGAATTATGATAAACAAGATTTCTCCATCATTTCTTTAATGAAAATTTGCTTTTCAGATATCACTGTTTACAAGTTCGAAGTGAATTTTAATACAACAGCCTTAAAAATGTGTAGTTCTAAAAGTCACCAAGACATTTTTGTGTTAAGCATGCTTCTTTACTTTAGCTTTTGTGTAATTCTTAGTTACACTATTTTGAAATATAATTTGATTTATTAATGTTTTTATGGTTAAAACCTTCAAGAGAACATCAAGAGAAAACACTGGGTCCCTGTCTTTTATGATAAACTTGAGATTAATGTGCTTTTCTACATCCAGTGCATGCTATGGTCTTCAAAGAAAATTTCAGTAAATAATACTTTCATTAAAACAGGATTGTTCTGCTCCATAAGAAAATTCCATGACACAGGGATTCGAAACAGAACTTCCACACATGGACTTATTATCCATATGAAGGAACTGAATACAACATAAAATAATCTACAGATATAGAGAATAAATGTATGTATGTAGATCAGCTCCTTAAACTGTACCACTTGGGTAAGTAATAAGTCCTGAGAAAAGTCATAGGAGATATCAGAACTACTATGACAAAGCATTATATAGTGACAAATAACATTTTAAGATGAAATTATACATTCTCATAGTATTGAAAGCAATTCACTTGCTCCATGAAAATCAGTATATGAGTCCTGTGTAGGAAACAAATCCTGGGAATCAAGTACAGATTTCTGGCCTGAGAACAAGTCTAGGGCCAGCTGTCTGGGTGCCATCTAGGGTTCCTCCATTTAACCCAGTACAGAGATTTAATCTGTCTTAGAACCACAATATCTTTTGTGTTAAAGTTCTGGGAGGTGTGGCCATTTCTGGAGTGTCAAGAACCCTGCTGTAGTCTCTGCCACCAGCCTCTAAACATCTGGAAATTATGCATTAGGTATAGGTTAGGGTTGGAGTTAGGGTTAAGACTTCTCAGGAAGTACCAGGTTTCTTCTTGATTGATAACGTTTTTATGTTAGGTCTAATACATCCACATTATTGCATTTGAGAAACAGAAAAATCATAGAAAAAGGAAACTTATAGTCTCAAAGGGTTGTAAGGATGAAGGGATGTCAGGTTTATAGGCGCCCAAGACATTCAGCATCAATAGCATCTTGGGCACCTGCATTGCTATGTTCTGCCCTTGAATTTTTAAAGATAGATTGATACTTTATCACCTTAATGATAAATATTACTATAATTATTAATTCTTAATGGCATTTTTATTTGTCAAATCACGTAACATTTTAAACTATAAAATCTATTGATAAATTTAAAAAATACATCAACATGGAGGACATATTTACCACCCACTTTACACATGAGATGGTGGCAAGTGCAAAAGATAAAATTATTCACCCAACATCATGTATTTAGCAAACAGGGGGCATGGACCCATACTTTTTTTTGCTCAGGTCCTTATGGTTCATAATTTTATTTGTTTCAACTTTCAAATCCAGCACCAAGTTATTTAATATGTTGTGCTATTAGTATAAGCCAGTAAAATAGTTTCTGCACATTTATTTAATTTGAAATACCACCATCACTATAAATAGAGCCATGTAGTCAAATCAGAAATAAATGAATATAGTATTGAAATATTATGAGTATAAAAACAAAAAAAAATGATCCTTTCTTAAACTGTCTTCCTACCAACTCATAATTATTGATGCTAAGGGATGTATTGCAATCTATTACATTTACTCATAAGTATATTCTTCTGAGCACAGAATTTCAAGTAGAATAAAAATTTTCTGTGACTAACATGAACAATAGTCAGGTCTTTAGTATATGTACTAAACGTTTGTCGTCTCTTTCAGAGAACAGGTGGACCAAGGCTCCATGTGATTTTCTCTTTAGGATGCAATACCAGGAAAGCATCTGGCCTTTCATCAATGGAACTGATAAAAAGTCAAAGCAGAGTCGTGTGGATATGGATGTGCTTTCTACGATAAATAAAGTTATAAGGAACAAAGTAGCCACTAGCGAATAACAATCATGTCTGTAGGTTCATGTATTTGGATGTGCATGTCTATAGGTCAAAGAAATGAATTGTTGATGGATGGAGAAGCATCTATCATGTGAGAGCTCCAGTGGGTCCTTAGGTTTTCACCATAAAATAAATGATGATTCCCTGTGATCTGATAAGCCTTTTCAACTCAATTCTAGAAACAGACTATGGAGTTCAAAGAAATATAATAAAACACACAGTATAATTTCTCTATTTACAATTGTAGAAGCAAACACTTGAAAATGAATTAGATGTACATAAAATTTAATTGAAATATTTATATATTCTACCATAGTAAGGAAGAAAAATCCATTTGTATAAAACCAACTGAAGTATAAATAGGAACATGTCAAATTATGAAGGTTATCTAGAGTATTAATACATAGAATAAAAATTATCTATTATTGCTTAAAATCTAATAAAAGTCTATTCATCAAAGAAATTTAATTTAGTTTAAAAAATTATGGAACTTTTCAAATCATCAAGACTTTATTTGTTAACATATTTATATGTTGATATAAATATCTTAAATTGTTTTGTACATTAAAGAATAGTCTTCTTTGTGTACAAGATGGCTAATAAATAAGATAACAGAAAAACTAGGATAGTATTTATGATCGCAATTAGTTCACTGTTCACAAAAGCAGATAATAGCATATTATTATCATGCCCTGGGAGGTGGATGACTTGGAAAATGTTAGGCAAAGGGTTAAAAATTCTAATTATGGGAAATTAGTTCCAGAAGTTAATATTACACATAGTAACTAAAGTGAATAACAAATTATGCATGCTTGAAAATTGCTAATAAGGTATTTTAGTTATCTTCATGTAAATCAAAAATTAATTGTGTGAGTTAATGCTTATGTTAATACTTTATTTAGTTAGTTCACAACCTCAATATGCTACCAAAAACATACAAAAAGTTTATTTGCTAATTGTGACACTTAGTTAACTTATTATTTCATATCAAATGGAAATTCCAACTAAGCTAGGTAGGCAAAAAGGAAATAAAGTTGTGAACAATTAAGTAGTATTGTTTTCATTTTAATATTTTTAAATTTGAGGGCATAGCAAAAGGAATATATAAGGCTATGGATTAGCATGTTTAAGAATTGAATCCTTGCTTTGTTATTTGATCTCTATATTGGCTCATCCATTTGGCTACAATAACAAATATTCCATCAAGAAAACCTAAATAAAATGAATTATTCCCTCATTATTATAATTTTAATCTCCTAATCTCTCTTGGAGGAAAAGTGAGAAGCAATTGTACATGCTGATTATGATAAAATTATAAATGTTACTGTTCAGCAAATGTTGAACAGTACAGCAAAGACAGTACCAACTCTTAAGACCAGCACAACTATATTAAGATATAAATTGAATTAAAAGTGATTGCATATACATGAAATCAAAAGCTATACACTTTAAGGAATGCTGAGAGTGGGAGATATGGCATTCTCCAGGAAAGATAATACTAAGGCTTTTCAAAACCAAGTGATCAGACTTGANATATATATATATATACTGAGCAGATTGTATTCAGGGCTATATATGTATAGATATATAATCATGCAATGACAGTTAATGAAATCCAAGGCCATGCATGGAGAGTATGACAAGAGCACTATATAGGAAGGTTTGGATAGAGGGAAGGGGAAGGAGGAGTGATGCAATTACATCATAATCTCAAAAATAAAAGCAAAAATAAAAAAGTACATGCTTTAAGAGATAAGCAAGAAATATATGAAAACAAACAAACAAACAAAGAAGTGGCATCAAAGTTATGAATAATGGAAACAATTGCTAAGTTGAAATGAATGAAATCTCCAGAGTTATTCCTGGGTATATTTTCAGCTAAGTTGTTGTTTTTCCAGTTAATCAAAACCAAAGCAATCATATATTTATGTAACAAAGAAATAGAGAAAATAAAGAAATATTTGAAGCTTTTGTTTGGTTCCTGATGAGAAATTATCAGCAACAAAGCCACTCAGCAAACAGCCATGCTATTTGACATGCACTTTCATGGATATTTTTGAAATAATTTGGATTATTCTTGGTATGGCAGATGATGAATTGAAAGATGGTGCTATGGTTATAAGTAGATATAAGCAGACACTTATGATTATAAGTGGAATATGAAAGTGAAAGATACCAGTTATAAGAAAGACAATGCTATTAAAAAATGAATTCAACATTTGACTTCTTAATCAAATACATTATTTCAGAAAGTGCCCTTTATATACAGTAAGAAAGTCAAATTTAGTATTTCTATGAAAATTAACGCATGCAATAAAAATTCAAGAACCAACATTACCTGAAATGATTTAATGGCTAATGATTTTCAACTTGATAAGATTTAGAATCAATAAATATGCAAGCTTTCAGACATGTCCATGAGAGAATTTCTGTACCAGGTTTTTTTTTTGGGGGGGGGCTACCAACTAGCTTCCAAAACATGACAAGGAGGCTTATTATTAGTTTTGAATGTTTGGCCTTAGCTTATGCTCATTTCTGGTTAGCTTTTTATCCTATAACTTAAAGTAAGTGTTTTCTCATAATATATATATTTTTTTGTCTTGGGGCTTTTAAACCTTTCTTTCGGTATGCCCTACTCTGTGTCTACTGGTTGATGGCTGCTTGGGTGACCCCAGATATCTCTTTCTCTTTCTCCCTCTCTTTTCTTTCTCTACTCTGTTTGAGCCTAGATTTCCTCTATTATCCTCTCAGTCCATCCCTCTACTGCCTAGCTATTGGCCATTCAGCTTTTTATTAGACCAATGAGGTGCCTAAGGCAGGCAATACATCTTCACATAATTAAACAAATGCAGCATAAATAAATGGTGCACGTCTTTCCATTGTTAACAAAGGCAGCAGAACCAAAAGTAACATACCTCCCATGGTTAAAGTAATATTCTACAACATAAACAAATGTAACACAAATTTGCCTAGTCAAAATAATGTTCCACAACAAATTTCTACATTGTTAAGCTGAAGAGCAAAGACTCACTATAAATGTGAGCAGAACCATCCATGTCTAAGTTCTGAAATTACCTACAAAGGAAAAGCTAGCCAGGCACCAGCACTCATCACTTTTTGCTTTCTGACGAGAGAGGTAACACAACTCAGTGCTTCACATTCCTCTATGATTTCCCAATATTGATGGATTATACATCCAAACTATAAAGAAAAATAGGTATTTCCTCCTGAAAGCTACATTTGGTCAGATGTAGTGCCATGACAGCAATAGATGTAAGACTGAAGATGGCACGTGGGCTTTCCCCTGAATTTTTGAAAACCTCCGAAGTTTGACAATATGTTTCAGGGTTAGAGTTGCTGCAAGCATCCTCTGAGAGGATCAGTCAATGATGTGAAGATGAAACCAAAGTTGCAAACTAATAGGTACCAGAATGACAGAGAATATGGGAGCAAGAAAGATCCCCTGATAAAAGCTGTAGGCACAGGACTCAGCAAGCTCAAGAAAGATGTCCTGAATGAGCCAGTGGAGCTAATGGCTCAAGATTATTTGCTCAGATGATTTCATACAAGCCTCATGATGTTACAAATGTTGCTTCAGGCTTTTGTTTTCCATGCTGGGTTTTGATCTTGCTTTGGTCCAAACTTTACTATTCCCACACACTCATGCCATTTTATGTTGGAAGTATATAACACTTTTCAAAAACTATTCTACAGAGATCCAAAGTTATGAAATTACCCGAGTCCTAGTTAATACTCAGGATTTACTATTCTGAAGAGCATTGCTCAATGCTATGAGCATTTTTGCATTTGGATTAAATGTATTTTGCATTATGAGATGGTTATGAGTTTAAATGAAACAAAAGATGAAGGGTTGAGGCTTAAAAGTGATGTTTTATGTCAAGTAGAGAAGGAGTAGACTTGCTATGTAATTGATAGGGTCTTTAACACCAGATAGGACACTTTGAATATCTGTAAGAAATTTTTTGCATAGAGTCAAGTGGAAGGTCCTAGGTTAGGTGTGGACAGAATCACTCCAACTCCTGGTCTCTCTTTTATAATTATTTAAATATTATTTATTTCACTTAATTTACATTCTGACCACAGTTTTCTCTCCCTTCTCTCCCCTGCCTTCCCATTTATGCCCCTTCCCTTTCACTCCTTAACCATATCCATTCAGAAGGGAGCAGGCCTCCTGTGGCTTGAAGAAAATATGGCATATATAGTTGAGGCATGCCAGAGCACCTCCACTTGCATCAAGGCTGGGCAAGGTAAACCAGCATTGGGAACATGTTTCCGAAAGCCAACTAAGCACTAGAAACAGGTCTTGATCTCACTGATAGGAGTCCTACAAAGAGAACAAGCTACACAATAGGCACACATATGCGGAGGGCTAGGTCTGTCCCATGGATAATCCCTAACTGTTGATCCATAGACCATGATTCCAAGGACTCAGGTCAGCTGTCTTTGTGGGTTCCCCAGTCAGGACTCACATGGCTCATAAAATTCCTCCTCCCATTATTCAGCAAGACTTCCAGAGCTCAGGCCAGTGTTTGACTGTGTATATCTGCATCTGCTTCCATTAGTTAGTAGATAGAGTACCTCTGATGCCAATTATGGCAGTCACCAATCTATGTACAGTAGATGGGCAATTAATGGACCATCTTCTCTATTGCTAGGAGTGTTACCTGGGCTTTTCCTTGTGGATTCCTGGGGGCTTCTCTGGAGTCAGGTTTCTTCCTGTCCCCGAGGTGGCATCCCATCATGATGTATCTTTACTTTCCCCCTTTCTCCCACCCCCAACCCACCTCCCATACCCAGCCCATCCAACCCACTCTTGTATGGCATAAGGATGAGAAAGGCAGAAGAGAACCAGAACACATCGCCATTCATTCTTTACTGTGAAATCAATGTTAACCACTACCTCAAGCTTCCAAATGCCTCACTCTAGTTTTCTCGTAGACTATGTATCTTTGAGCTACAAAGCAAAAATCCATCCTCTTTTCAGAAGGTACTTTTTTCTTTCTTTTGTGACAGGGACATGAGAACTATCTACTATGGATGATTAGGTGTCAAGAATAAAGCTTCCCATTTTTATAATATATTTACTTGATTTGTAAAATAGAGAAAACAATCTTTCTTTTGATGATTTTATCCTAAATGCTACAGAATCCCAAGAGAATTTGAAGGAAAAGAATAAATAATATTACCCTATGAGCTGGTTAGAACAAAATCTTATTTCAACAAAAATCAAATCTTTAATTCTTATATCTTTGTTTTTAGTACAAAACAATTATTCTGTGCATATTACTAAAGAATATTTAAGAATATCAGATATTTCTGTATAATCTTATTAGAATGAGCATTTTATAGTTTGTCTACAAAGCTATACTTTTGTCAGTTGTCAAAATATGCATATCTATATATAAATAATGTTTGTCAAATACTCATAACATATTAGCCATTCCTGTATAATTGAATAATTTTTCAAGATATCCAGTAATGTATATTTTTAATTAAGCTATTTAGATACTTCCACTTTACAATTCTCTTAAATTATCTCTGTGTTTCTGGTTCTATATGATTTTATCTTCCCTGATATTCAAGCATATAACTGATAAATAATCTTTTATACAGGGGATAATCTCAAGTTGCTCTTTCTTTCCTCATATCTTGACAGATATGATGCAGGAGGCTTTTTCAAGGTTTAGAATATCCTTTATGTCATCAGTATTTCTCCCAACATTTTTTTTCTGAGTCAGGGTTTCTCCGTGCTTTGGAACCTGCTCAGGCACTTGTTCTGTAGACCAAGCTGGCCTCAAACTCACAAAGATCTGTCTGCCTCTGCCTCCCATTGCCAGGATTAAAGGCCTGCACCACCACTGTCTGACTCTCTCAACTTTCTTAATTTCAAAGCAGCTGTAGAACATTCTATTAAGTTCTAAGCATGTAATAGATTTTCTAGGCTCAAATTCTAAAGTCTTTTCACAGTTCTTTCAAGAATCCAAAACAGTGAAGACTATTAGGGCAATAATCCATTCTCTGGTCATAATTTCTATAACAGTTAACTTTATATTGTCTTTGGTCAATGTCATGGCTGTGCTGGTTGGCTTTTATGCCATCTTGATATAAGCTACAGTTATCTGTGAGGCAGGAGCTTCAGTTGAGAAAACACCTTTATAATATTGAAATATAAGCAAGCTTGTAGAACAGCTTCTTAATAAAAGTTCATATGAGAGGATGCAGTCCATTGTGGGTGGGCATAGGCTGTAGTTAGTAGGTAGCCCTATTTTCTATAAGAAAGTAGGCTGAGCAAGCCAAGAGGAGCAAGCAAAAATGCTCCATCACTTTATAGCTTTCGCATCATCATCTGCCTACATTTTCCCATCCTATTGAGTTTTTGTCCTAATTTTCTTCAATGATAAATAGTGATGTAGAAGCATAAGCCAAATAGACCCTATCTTTTGCAACTAGCTCTTAGTCTTAGTGTTTGATCACAGTAGTAAACTAAGACGGTGTAAAAAGCAACTTAGGGAGGAAAGTGTTTATATTATATAGCTTATACTCTATCATTAATGGAAGTCAATAAATGAACTCAAGCAGGTACCTAGAACTGTAACTGAAACAATTGCACAGAGCGATGTTGCTTGCTGCTTTGCTTTTCCTGGATTTCTCAGCTTGCTTTCTTATAATACAAACCAAAACTCCCTCCCTAGCATTTGCACTGCCCACAATGATCTGGGACCAACCACACCTATTATTAACCAAGATAATTCCCCACAGAGATGCTTAGCAGCCAGTATAATAGGGGAAATTCCCCTACTTATGTTCTCTGTTTACGAGTGTCCCTAATTAGTATCATGCTTACAAAAAATTACCAGTACAGCTTGATACCTATCTTGGTTATTGTCTATTTCTGTAAAGAGCCACCTTGATGATGATAACTCTTATAAAAGAAAATACTTAATTGGAAGCTTGCTTACAATTTCATAGATTTAATTTATTATCGTCATGGAAGGGAATAAGGCAGTGTGGTAACAAACAAACATGGTACAGGAGAAGTAACTAAGTCCTGTGTGGTAATGCTCTTGTACACTATAAACATTTGTCACTCATTGGTTTAACAAAGCACTTATTGGTCACTAGCTAGGAGGAAGTACAGGTAAGGAAACAAGACTAGGAGAATTTTGGGAGGAGGAAGGCAGAGATGCAGTCATCAGCCGGACACAGAGGAAGAAAAATCAGAATGCTGTAGTTAGAAAAAGTACCAAACCATGTGGCTAAACATAGATAAGAATTATGGGTTAATTTAAGTTGTAAGAGCTAGTCAATAATGAGCCTGAGCAATAGACCAAACAGTTTATAACTAATATACATGTTTATTTGGGATTGAATGGCTGCAGAAAAAGTCAAGACAGAAATGTTCAGTTAATAACAGCATTATTATCTGTAAGACCAAAGAGAAATAATAGGCCTAGTGTGTGTTTTGAAATTTCAAAGTATATTCTCATTGACATACTTCATTCAATGAGGGTACATATATCAATCCTTCTAATCCTTTTAAAAAGTCCACTCCTTAGTGATTAGACATCCAAATATATAAGCCTGTAGAGGCCATTCTTATTCAAGCTACCAAAGTATCAAAGCATATAAGAATATAGCTCTCCTAGTTATCCTTATTTTTAGCTTGACATAGTGTAGGGTCTTGTGAGAGAAAAGCATCTGCTGAGGAATTTTCTAAACCAGATTTTTCAGTGGGCGTGCCTGTGAGGAACTGTCTTGATTTTAATTGGTGAAGAAAGGCTCAGTCCTCTGCAGCGTGTAACTATCCCTAGGTGGGTCACTTTACATTCTATAGCAAGGCTACCTAATTATGAGCCTGTGAGCAGACCGGACACTGAACCAATAAACTGCATTCTTCCATCATTTCTGCTCCACATATCTTCGTGCTCTGATGTCCCTCAATGTTGGATTGTGAACTGAAACTGCAAACCAAATAAATGCTCCCACCCCCATTTGCTTTTTGTTTAAGAGTATTTAATGGCAATGACAAATAGAACACTAAAACAATAACTAAACAAAAAGTTTTGTCATTATTCTTAATGGGAATTGTAAACAAACAACAAAATGTAAGTAGACTGGGTGTAATAGTTCATTAAAAAGATTGTCATCCTGAGTACTACACAATGATTAAGTGGGAGAATGATGGCCCTAAAAACATTGTATGGAATTTAATAACTTTAGTTATTATTCTGTATTGTATGTTTAAAAGTAATTAAGGGAATTATTTTGAATACTTTTACATTGAATAAATGAAAGTAATGACTTTTAACTTGTTTTAAATCTTATTCAATTGACAAGTGTTTTGCAGCACTACCAGTTTATTTTCAATATGTGTAGTCTCTATACCAATTAAAATAGCCAATAAATAAAAAGAAAAATTAATAAATATTATATCTCTAATTCTCATTTTCTGAATTGTCTCTTGAAGATATATGTTTGTATAGATATGTGTTTTCTACATACACAGAAAATTGAGATGTTGTGAGGTAATCCTAACTAGATACTGTTTATTTTTCTCAAGTTTTACAGTAAAGGAGTTATATCTGAGTCACTATGAGACTATCTTAAAAGATAATTTCAGAAAAATGTACAACTAAACCACTTTGTAGCTTAACATTTATGTAATTATATGTATACCTGAAAAATACTCACACAGAATGCATTAAAATTATAATTGAAACATACATAATTTTTCAAATACAATTTAAAATACATAACATTCCACATACTATTTTTTTAAAGTTCCATTTGAGTAGGAGGGAATATTTTACAATAAGAAACAAGATACAGAATGTTGCTTAATGCATGTAAAGTACTGAGACTTAAATTTCTGAACAAAAAATTCTGTATTGTATTCTGCTGTTTCATTAGAAGAACAACTATACACTTGGGCTTTAACATCACACTTTAAACCAGGAAAGAAAATTAGACCTGTCTATAAAAGCCCCAACAGCTTTATACATTTAGAAATATATTATAAGCAATGAGGAACTCATTTTTGGGGAACTAACATGCTAAATATTATATTTTATGCAAATACCTTTGAAGCAATATGTATCAGAAATATGTAATCAAATTCCCCTTGGATATCAGTATTATGCAATGCAGGTAATCATAAAATTTTACATAATTTTAGTTGACATACATTATTTTATCAGAAAATAAGCCACATATGAAGAAGTTGAACACAATTTTTTCTTTTCTGTTTTTTTAATTGATTTCATTGAGCTATATTTTATTATATTTATTGAGCTTCATTTAATTTTCCCTGCTCCCCTCCCTGCCCCTCTCCTCCTTTTCAACCCTCTCCCATGGTCCCCATGCTCCCAATTTACTCAGGAGATCTTATATTTTTCTACTTCCCATGTAGATCCATGTATGTCTCTCTTAGGGTCCTCATTGTTGTCTAGCTTCTGTGGGATTGTTATATTTTATACATTTTCATTAATTCTTTGAGAATTTCTTATAGCTTGCTGGTATTCACCATCTTTTTCCCATAGGCACAGCCCTTCTCTACCTACCCTACTCAATCCACACCCTTTTAAAAACTCATCTTGCTCAGGAGCTTTACTTCCCTTATACTCTTGAATGTTGAAACTGGAGCATGGTCAACTTAACCAGGAGCTACGCACTTTGATAAAATTGACTCTCCCTTTCCTAACATGCTTTATTTACCAATAACTTCTTGGCTATGGGTGGGATTTAATGCTGGGATTTTGTCTAGCTAGATCTTACACAGGTCTTATGCACACTGTCACAACTGCTGAGAGTTCATATATAAAGCTGTTCTGATGTATCCAGAAGATATTTCCTTGCACTCACCCAGTGCCTATTGTTCTTCTTACACTTCTTACACTCTCTTGTGTAATTATCATGAACCTTGGGAGGAGAGGTAGTGTCAGATATAGCATCTTTAGGTGTGAGATTTCTACTGTTGCTTGTGCTCTGTACTTTGTACTGGTGTTGCTCTCTATGTTAATCAGCGCACTGAACCTACGGTGAAAGGAATATCACATTAAAGATGACCACACACATCTCAAGCTCAGCTAGGGAGTACTTAATTGTCACTGTGACTCACATGGAATGTTTACTCAGCACCCTCACATGGGGACAGAAATGTAGAGACTTTTTCCCACTTTTTTTCTGGCATGGTGATCAGAAGCAATGTAGACTCTTTAGGGAGTACAGATAGTATATATTTCATTTCTTACCTCAAGACCTACATTATTTTTCTCACTTTCTTCTATAGTGTATTTTGAACGTACCCGGATTGTCTGAGAAGTAGGATAATTGTTATGCTCGCTCATAAATAATGATGGTGTGCTAACCAAACTGGATCACATAAGTTAATTGAGTGCCTTGATGTTGTTGGAAGTAAGCTCTGAAAATAGGACCTGTCATGTGTATGAGGTTCATTGGAATGTCCTCAGTATCCTAGAAAAGCTGCAATGCCTTGTTCAAATTAAAAGACAAACAAACACAACAAAACAGTGAATTTTCTAATTCATGTCACCAATAAGCCAGGGAGAAAATTATGTCTCTAATGTTTAAAAACAGAAATGTGACAGCATTGCAGTTAAGAATAAGCTCAAGAAACAAAGTATTAATATCAGTTGCCAGTAGACTCAGGTCATTCATCTTGAGAATCAATAGACTTTTAGCTGTTGCTGTAATTCTTTCCCTGGGAGACTTAAACAATTTTTTCTATGTCTTCTCCTAAAATTCCAATGACAAACTGTGGTATGAAACTACTGAAGTTCATGCGGTGGAACTATTGAGTTTGATGGACTAACTCACTTAGCAATGGTCCAAGGTTACAGGAAAGATACCAAGGTGGTTTAACATTTGTATCTGCAAGGATGGTAGCTTCCCCATGGTTATGTAGGTGGTAACCCTTCCACTCATCATTCTCCACCTATTTTGTCTAGCCCATATCATAATATCACAAGCAACTGAGGCATGACTGCTTATAAGTGGTTGGGAGAGATGGCTTGATACTCAAATGAGAGACCCATGACTCTCTCTCTATGCTGTTCTGCTATGAGTGAAGGTAAGTAGTTAACAGGCCAGTTGTGATCCTTGAACAGGCCTAGTAGAACTCTCGAAGATGTTAATAGTTTGGCTTGGAGGCTAGTTCTAGGAAAGACAGTCCTTGTGATACTAATTATAGGGGAAAAAACCTTGTGTAGTTATAAGAGAACTTTAAGAAGAGACTATGGAGCTTGGAGTTAGAGCAAGGGTGGAGTGTTATGATTAGTGACAAATATGGTTAAAATTACTAACAAGTGAGAAAATGTCTTTTATCTCTTCTTGCCTCGACCCAAGCTACACAGCAATACTACATGGCTCATCCTATTCATTTGTCACATACTATTTGTCCCACATCACGTATCGCACCACAATCATTGTATCATTCAGAAAAATTACGAAGCCAGTAAATTCAAAGTCCTAAATATGGCTCTGGTACTGGCTGTTCTGCTTAGGACTGAAGTTCTTATTTCTTCGGACTCTGATAATTATGATAGATGTCAGCTCAAGAAAGTAACCCGAACTGAATTGAACTACTTTATTCAAGATTAGTGACCATTTCTTGAGATACTTGGGTTACTGATAAATGTAGATACATGAAACATGTGGTGGTTTCAATAAGAATGACACCCCCCAGACTCATATTTGAATGCTTAGGGATTGGCATTAGGAGGCTTGACTTTGTTGGACTGTTTGTGGCTTTTTGGGGGTGGGCTTTGTGGTACTTAATGCCCAAGCCAGGACCAGTGGTGCTCTCATTTCCTACACCCTGCTTATGTAAATGTAGAACTTTCAGCTAGCTTTCTAGCACTGTGTCTGCCTGCACTCTACCATGCTTTCCTCCTTGATGATAGAAACTAATCCTCTGAAAGGCAAGCCAGCCCTAATTAAATGTTTTCCTTTATAAGAGTTGCCATGGTCATGTTGTCTCTTCACAAAAGTAGGACATTGCTACACAAAGGGTAAATCCTCTGATTGTGTGAGTTTTGATGTCCTCTCATTGACTTCATAGCCTGTGGGTTTGTTAACCTACTTTTATTTATATCACAACTCAGCTTCTGTTCCTGTTCAACTCTGTGCCTTTTATTCTTCCACAGATGAATATCTTTTTAAAAGCAACTTTTAAGCTATAAATGGTAAATAAAACACTACATATTTACCAAGAGTCTTCTACAATAAATAACCTTGCAGTATGCCAATTTCCAAGTCAGACTTAGTTATGTAGGGACTTCAAATTGCAATTCATTCACCATGAAGAAGTCCCAAATGCTATTATTCATTTTCAAGAAATATACACATTAAATGGCTCAAAATATGGATTGTACGGTTCTTTATAATTTGCATTAGTGAAAGATGAAAAATAAACAATGTGGATAATGAAAGCACAGATTGTCATTTAAGTAGAATATGCTTATTATTTAAGCTACCAAATAATATATGAGATATGTAAATACTAATATTCCAGCATTGTGGGCATACTTTCTTGTATACATACAAATATTATTTATAGGACATGCAAAGATAGGAGTATAGTGTGAAACATTTTGGTAGATGTTCTGAAATTTATAGCATGTATTATCTGAAAAAATCTGAAGAGTTTTTCCAAAATCCTTATAAATAAGAACTCTAAAATACCTTTCTCAGATAGCCAATGCATAGAAAGTATCTGGGCTTGATTAAAAGCCATATGTAATGGCTTTTTCTTTGGACCACCAGCTCACCAACAATGACACAGAGATGTATTTATTATGAAAGCTAAGCCTTATCTTAGGCTTATCCCACTAGTTCTTATGCTTTAAACTAAGCTGCTTTTATTTATCTACATTTTACCATGGGGCTTTTTAACCTTTCTTTTAATCTGTATGTCTTACAACTTCCTTCATGTCTCATTGGCATTTCCTCTGCACCTCTATTATCTCCCTCTCCTTTTTTTTTCTCTCCCCAGAAATTTGGTCTATACTTCCTGCCTAGCCATTGGACATTCATATTTTTATTACATCAATCACAGCCACATCTCTTCCCACAGTGTACAAATATCCCACAACAATTATCTTTTGCTGTTTTAAAAAGTGGGCTAATGGAAGAGTGGGACTTTAAGTTTTTGTAAAATATGCCTATAACAAATACTGTATTTATGCAATAATTTTATCATAGATTTGTTTTAAATCCTCCATAGCTAATGCTGAAGTCTCATTCTTCTTTAGCACAGATTAGTAGCTTAAATTTATAGACTGGTGCCTCCATTACTTTATCTGAAGATATCGGTCTAGCATTGTGTTTTACCATGAAGTAAGTAAATTGCCTCCACTTCAGATCACTTTACTATCCGCCTGATAGCTGATCTGTCCTTTTAGCATGACTCACTGAAAATGTGATGAGCACACCTTTCATTTCTCAGGACAGCTCTGCATGGCATCTCTAGGATTGGGCAAAAGCACTAAAAGTCATCAACCAGCAAATGACTTTCTGCTTCACTTGGCATCATTAACACACTGCTGATGGGCATGTGCTTCTTTTCTGGTGCTTGCCTTCGCATGGAAGAAGTGGCACTGTTGCACGACAGGGAAGTTCCTCTTCTCTGCCAATGTCTTTCTTTCAGTCTGGGTGCAGATCTTGATGTCTCCTATGAAAGCTCCCACATTGGTTGCATCTCAATACAGTTGGTGTACAATAATACAGAAAATATGTTTGCTCCTCACTGTCATATTCTTTCTATACAGGAGTTTTTATAAATTCTGCACCAATGTATGAAAGAGACTTTTAGGAAGTTGTTCTCTAGCTTCCCTTTTATTTCAGTCAAATCATCTTGCCGATTTTGTATATAGTCCCAATAAATCTGTAAACAAATTAACTTGATCGCATCTATCTAAAAGGGAAGATATCTTCCTTTTTACTTCTTTAGCTTTTCTTTTGGTCTCAATTTGAAACTATGCAATATATTAATTTAGATAAGTGTGAGGAATTTGCAATCTTAAAATTATAAAAAATGCTATATAATTAGTTCCATTAAAATTATTTCTAATCATATGAGGCATATGGAATACTCATTGAAGAAAACAAAACACATGATCAAATATGTTTGCAGCTAAGGAAGGAGACTGCTCTGTAAAGATTTTGTAGACTGACAGTATTTTTTATTGTTTTTTTTATTCCATTTTTGCTTTGAGAAATAATCAGTAGCAAGTAAATAGCAAGCCTAGGTCACTAGCCACAAGGAAAACTTTCTACACTATGAACAATAAACCACATCTTGACAAGCGATAGTGAAGACTAGAAAATTGACCAAATCAACTTGCCATGATATCATTTTGCTTCCTGAGCTTGATTGTAAGTAAATAAAAACAAATGACTTTTCAGCATTTTGCTTGGCATGCGAGACAAATGCCAAATCAATCAATGACTGCAATCAATACAAAGTAGTTCATGTTGTTCCAGAACACAGAGAAAAAAAAAACAATAGAATTGGAAACTCATTTTGGATTGTTCCTAAGCAGTTAAATTTTGAGAGAGTAATTCTAAGGTGCAAACTTCTCTTTGTAATTCTCCCATGCATCTTTCAATTTTCCTGGCCTTTTACAGTTATTTGAGAGAATAGGATCTCGTCATCTGGAAATTTCATGTTATTTTTTAACTATTAAATCATATCTTGCTATATCTTATTTCCTTAACAAATTCATTCAGTATCATACTAAGATGATTTTAATAAAGAGTAGAGTATAATGTTTATCTTCTATTTTTCATTTTAATAAAATCCAGAGTTGTCTCCATTTTGCCCCACTTGCTATTAAGATAGACAATATGCTAATATCACTGGAGATAATGACAGTGACAACACCAGGCTTTATGTTAATTTCAATTAAAATAGACAAATTCTCTAGTTTTTATGATACCTGCAATTTATTCTTTTTTCAATGTATTGCCCCTATAAAGAATTCATAAATAGAGACAACAAACACAGGAAACCTTATAGGAGTTCTGTTTGCTTCCTTTTCCCCTTATTTTATGCACAAATCAATATATTGTATAGCCTGACTTACCATTTAGTAATATTTATGCATAGCCTTTTAAATGCTGGAATACAAAACAACTTTATTTTTCCATAGAAGTCTTTTAAATTTCCAATTATAAACATATAACACACATGTACAAATCAATGTGGTTGCTATATCATGCTGTGGTAAACCCACGCCTGCACATTGCACCAAATAAATCTTATACTGACTTCCTGGGCCAGAGGTGGGGATGATTTAATGTCAGACACATATTTTAATCTTCTAATATATTTTAATTTTGAATGTATATTTAAATACTATACTATATTATGAATGTCCTGAAGCTCAGACTGTAACATAAAACAAATAAAATCTGGATATTTTAGGGTAGAATCAAAGTCTTGACATTTTATTGTATAAGTTATGGTAAATGATATCTAAATGTACTCTTTACCTTTCAGTGTTTTCTTAAGAAAAGTTGAATGGAAGAGAACTGAGGTGGTTTGAGCATTGCTGCCTTTCGTCAGAGTTATGATGTTCAATGAGATGCTGCAGAATAATATTGTTCGTTGTGAATATGTATTCTTTTCATTGGTTAAAGAAGAAGCTTTGGCCTACAGCAAGGTAGAATAAAGTAAGGTATGGGAGCCAAATAGAAATACAGAGAGAAAGAAGGGCAGATTCAGGAGATGCCTGCCAGCTACTGGAGAAACAAGATATATTAGAGCCCAGGTAAAACCAAGGGACATGTGGCCAAATATAGATTAATAGAAATTGGTTCATTTAAAAAATGTTAGTAATATGCCTGAACTGTTCAGCCAATTATTTTGTAATTAATATTAAGTCTTGAATGATTATGTAGAAGTGA
Organism: Bramus lutescens; assembly: GCA_001685075.1. Lineage (NCBI taxonomy): Eukaryota > Metazoa > Chordata > Mammalia > Rodentia > Cricetidae > Bramus > Bramus lutescens. The sequence goes on along the minus strand of LOEQ01002295.1, from coordinate 123,770 downwards.
CTGCTGTGTGAAGCAGGATAGTGAAACCTCCATTTACATATTGTACCCAATGTAGAGCAGGGATTTTCACATAACAAACTTAAAAAAAAAGGATCCTAGTCACACAAAAATGAAGCCAAGAGCAGCTTGAAAGTTCATGTCTCTCATTGTATGCCACAGTACAGAACAGCATCCCCTGACCTCAGTAGAGTCCAACTGTAACAAGGCAGAATATCCCTATCTCTCATTGACCATGGAATAGAATGGCTCATCCAGGCTACTACATTCAGGATTAACAGCACATCTGTCACTTAAGAGCACAGCTGCATCCTATATGGTGATTTGGGGTTTTTGCTCACATAACCAAAAAGACTAGAAGATGCACATTGAAGGTGGTCAAGACATAAAAATCTCTAAACAGATTTAAATGTGTTTTACATTATATGAAGGCCTAAGAAATAAAAAAGTTATGAACATTCATAGAAGTAAATGAATCATTTAAAATAATAAATTAAATTAAATCAACACGAGATAATCAAATTAAATAGACCTATAACTGCTAAAGAAATAGAAACAGTAATCAAATTCTCCCAATCAAAAGTCCCAGAACAGGATGGTTTCGGATCAGAATTCCACAAGATTTTCAAAGAAGAACTAATACCAAAACTCCTCAATTTTTTCCACATGATACAAACAGAAGTAACTTTGCCAAACAACTTTTATAAGGCTAAATTTACTCTGATACACGAACCACATAAAGACAATACTAAGAAAGAGAATTTTAGATCAATATCACTCATGAACATTGATGGAAAAATACTCAATAAATTACTGCTGACAATTCAAATCCAAAAACACATCAGAAAAACCATCCACCATGATCAAGTTGGCTTCATCCCAGAGATGAAGGGATGGTTCAACTTGTGAAAATCTGTCAACGAAATCACCATATAAACAAACTGAAAAATAAAAACCACATGATCATCTCATTAGATGCTGAAACAGCCTCCAGAAATATAACATACCTTCATGGTAAATGTCTTGGAGAGGAACATACCTAAACATAATAAAGGCAATATTCATTAAGCCAAAAGCCAATATCAAACTAAATGGAGAGAAAATCTAAGCGATCCTACTGAAATCAAGAACAAGAAATATTGTCCACTCTCTCAATATTTATTTTATATAGTTCTTGAGGTTTTAGCTAGAACAATAAGACAATAAAAGGAGATCAAGGGATTACAAATCAGAAAAGAAGAAATCAAACTCTCACTATTTGCTTATGATATGATAGTTTACATAAGTGACCCCAGAAATTCTACCAAGGAGCTTCTACAACTCATAAACACTTTCAGTAATGTAGGAGGATGCAGGATTAACACAAGAAAAATCAGTAACCCTTCTTTAAAGAGATGATGGACTGAAAAAGAAATCAAAGAAACATCATCCTTCACAATAGCTACAAATCACATAAAATATATCAGAGTAACTCTAAACAAACAAGTTCAAGACATGTATGACAAGAACTTTAAACATTTGAAGAAGGAAATTGAAGAGGACACTAGAAAATGGAAAGATATCCCATGCTCTTGGATTGGTAGAATTAACACAGTTAAAATGGGAATCTAACCAAAAGCAATCTACAGAGTCAATGCAATGCCCATCAAAATCCCAGCAAAATTATTCACAGAACTTGAAAGGACAGTACCCAACAGTACTTGGAAGAGCACTTTCTCTTCTTATAGAAGAGCAAAAAACTCAGGACAGCTATAACTCCTGTACAGTAAAGAAATTTCTGGAGGCATCACAATCCCTGACTTCAGACTTTACTACAGAGCTATAGTACTAAAACAGTCTGGTATTGACATAAAAACAGACAGGATGACCAATGGAAACAAAATGAGTAACCAGATATTAATCAATATATCTATGAACACCTGATTTTTGACAAAGAAACAAAAAACATAAAATGGAAAAAAGAAAGTATATTCAACAAATGGTGCTGGAATAACTGGATATAAACATGTAGAAGCATGAAAATAAACCCATATCTATAGGTATACAGATTTAAAAAAGGGGGATCTGTAGCAGTGCAATAGCTCTAGATTCACCCCCTGTATCTCTGTGGTCTTGGTCAGATACAGGACCAGGCATGGACTTCCTCCTTTGAAGTTGATTTTAGATCCAATCAGAAAGTGATTGCTTGCAGTTTTTAGTACTCCCACCCACTGTCATTAATTTCTAACTGTATTTCACAGGCTGAGACTACTGATAATGCATTTTCCTCAGCAGCCTGCATAGTACCGTCCAAGGTGACAGGGCTATTAAAACTATTTTAAGACATATCCAAAGAACATCATTTTTCAAAGTGATGGAAGATATTCTAAACAAAGCTACCAGTATATTTACAAATATCCTACATTATGGAATATGCAAGGAAAGACTCTGGAGTCTGTAAAACAATGAATGTGGTTAGATTTTCTCTTTCTTTGTTTTCCTTCTTTTCATTCATTCTTTTTTCTTCTTTTTTCTTTTTCCTTCCTTCCTTCTATATTTCTTTCTTTCTTTTGTCTCTCTCTTCCTTACTTTATTTCTTCCTTTCTTACTCATTTTTTTAATTGTGTGATTTCTGTTATTGTTGTTTTTTCAAGACATGGTTTCTCTGTGTAGCTCTGTCTGCCTTGAAACTCACTCTGTATACCAGCCTGGTCTGAAACTCACAGAGTTGTACTGGTCTCTGCCTGCCAAGTGCAGGGAGTAAAGGCAGATATGTACCACAATATTTAACTTTTGTTAGGCTTTCTTAATGGAAGAGTGGCATAAAAAGATTTCAGTGATAGAACTTCAATCCTCTTTAGGGTACTCCAACTGTGCTAAAGAACAGTGTTAATAGATAAAAGGTGCTATCTATAGTTAGTCCACAGGAATGTAAATTGTGATGTTAATTTTGACATTAGTTAATAATAATGTGTCATGTTTGACTCATCAATTAAGCAAATAGATGCAATGATGAAAGATACTCATAATGAGATCTTTCCTGAAACTTCTTGAAATATGTATTCCTTCCCTTACAATTGATGGAGGAGGCTGCTTCTTGGTTTCCTGGCAGCTCATCCCTGAAATAATAACATAGAAACTATATTATTTAAGTCACTGCTTGGCCCATTAGCTCTAGCTTCTTATTGGCTAACTCTTTCATCTTAATTTAACCCATTTCTAGTAATCTGTGTGTCACCATGTAACTGTGGCTTGCTGGGTAAAGTTCCAGTGTCTCTCTCCGGTGGGGCTCCATGGCTTCTCTCTGACTCTGATTTCCTTTCTCCCAGCACTCAGTTTAGTTTTCCCCAGCTACTTTTATTCTACCTTGCTGTGCTATAAGCCCAAAGCAGTTCTTTATTAATCAATGGTTTTCATAGCATACAGAGGGGAATCCCACATCACCTTCCCTTTTGTGTTTAAATAAAAAGAAAGGTTTTAACATTAAGGTAGCAAAATTTTATATAACAAGATAGGTATCAAGCAAGTATTATACTTACAATATTTATGTCTATCTTATACTTTATCATAATTATGGAAAACTATAAATATAAATTATTCAACTCCATCAAAAACTCCAGAAGCATATATTACCTATGTAAACAGGAAGTGCATTGTAAGAAACTTCCAAAACTCTAAAATTCACAGAGACATCTTGCTGCCTGAACAGTCACCCAAAGTTTTTCTCTATTGTTGAGGTATCCATCTTTAGCCTACAGGGCCATAGTATCCAGCAAACTTTTTCATGAAGCAGGAAATTTCAAAGACAGTTCTGCCTATATTGGCAATTTATCAGTCACTTTCTTCTGTGTCTTGTGAAATGTATAGAAGATGCTTTCTCTTCATTCATGAAGCAGGATCCCCAAAGGACTGTTTCCCTTTTAGGCAAGTTCAGCAACCATTTATTCTGTCGGTCTTGAATGTCCAGTTTATTCCAGGCAAGAGCAATTTCTTGCCCAAATGGCTGGCAATCTTTATAAGGAGCCTCATTGATACGCATCTTCTTCTTGAAATAATTGGTGCTGTCAGGAGCAGATGTAACTCACTGTCATAAAAAGCACTAAATTCTTAAAACACTTTATATACCATATTCTGTGGTCTTTGAAAGATTCAAAAAATCCAATCCATCTAAAATGCATCACTGTACATCTAGAAAATCTAACTAACAAGACCACAAGTTTGACTAATATTGATGATTATCTATTAACCTATATTTGTTAATTATACATTTTTAAATGAGCTGCACAAACACAATACATTAATCAAGAGCAGAAATATACATATAACAAAATTGATGTTAAATTTGTGTCAATAAACCAAGATCCGTACCAAAGCAAAGTCCATCTCTATAGCATATCTCACTTTAAATATAAACAAACATTTTTAGATGATATTTGGGAATATGGGCACAGTTTTTCTCCAAACTTCTTCCTGCTTTTTGATGGGTAAATAATTTTTGAGAGGTGTTCAAGGCAACCTTTCAGGGGCTCTTGGTCCATCAAACCACATTAGCCTGGAATTAGTCCACTGGTTCTCATCTTTGGTAGAAACAAAAGCAGAACCTCTTTTCCAATGCAATATATCCTTAGACTGGATTCTGAAATCAAGATACATTTAACATATATATGGAGGTTTAGTCTAGCATTCCCCAGTGTCAAATGTCTCTCTGTAGTCAAAAAATTCAAAGAAAACAGATAATATACATAATTCAGACTCTGTGTATCTCCCATCTTTACATGTCTTACTCTTTCTTTGCTCCTTTTTATCTATGACTGTACTCTGTCTCTTTAAAGATTTTACCTTTTTAAATCATTTTCTTCCTTTTATGACTGTTTATATTCTTTTTTTATTTTCTTTCCCAAGCTTACATGTATTTATCCAACTGTGTGAACCATTTAGACATCTTTTCCACCTGAATTTGCCTTTATTGTGTATGTATAATTATTTTTGACTAGGACTGATTCTTAAAATTCTACATGCTTCTTTAAAACCTAAGGTGTGGAATTACTAGGATATATATGGGCCTGCCTGCTTGCTCTGCATAATCTAGCATTATGAAAGTTTATTCACCGCCTCTGCAAGCCATGCACATTGCCCCAGTTCCAAGTATGCAGCTGGTCTATGTTGAGACATTAAGCAATTTGTAACATGCTGCTTACAAAACCCATTTACATGCTTGGCCTCCTGACATAACCAGAGTTAGTGCTGGCAGCATGGCCTGGGAAGCCACTATTTCAAAATGGTGGCTTTTTTCTGCTACTGTTGAAGCAGGAAAACCTCTCTTATGGGTGCTGCAGCATGCCACAAGCAAGAAAGTCCACTTGGGAAAAAATGCCACTAAACTTTGTTTTTTAGTGTCTAGAATTCATTTCTAAGTCCTATCAGGTTTTACATGGATTTTAGCCACATTGGTGCCAATTTGTTGGAGGATGCTGCTTCTTGCTTTCCTGGCTGCTCAGCCCCATAATAATTACACAGAAACTGTATTATTTAAGTCACTGCTTTGCCCATTAGCTCTGGATTCTTATTAGCTAACTCTTACATCTTGGTTTTACCCATTTTGAGTAATCTGTGTATCACCCTGTGGCTGTGGCTTACCAGGTAATGTTCTGGCATTTGTCTCCAGTGGGGCTGTATGGCTTCTCTCTGACTCTGCCTTTCTTTCTCCCAGCATTTAGTTTAGTTTTTCTCACCTACTTTTTTCTGCCCTGCTCTACTATAAGCCTAAAGCAGTTCTTTATTAATTAATGGTGTTTTCAGCAGACAGAGAGGAATCCCACATCATACTATAATTCTTAAACTGGTCTAAAACATTTATACTAAAATACGCTTAAACAGAATTTCAGAGTTGTGGCTTTTAACACAAATGCAGGTATGGTCACTGATAATAGAAAAATATGAGATGAATGTAAACAAAAAGAACTATTATCTCTTTTATTTATTATTTCCTACAATATATTTTGATTATGTCTTCCCTTCCTTGGTTCATCTCAGATCCACCTCATTTACCTACCCATCTTACTTTATGTCATTTCTCTCTAATAAAAACTCATAAAAATAAAAACTAAAACAAATAAGCGAAAGATAAATAAGACAAATAAATAATAAAACAAAAAAAATCCACAAAACAAAGCAAAAATGATGCTGTACATTTTGTGTTGGTGATCTACTCCTGTGTTTGGGGCCTAACCTGGAATGCATTTTATGTACTTATAGCATTACTTTGGACAAAACTGATTTTCCCTTTGTCAGTAAGTATCAACTTCAGTAACTTCTTGTATAGGACTTGGACCCTGTGTACATTTCCCCCTTTATTTTTGGGACCCAATTTGGCTTGAACCTTGAAGATCTTATTATGCATGTTATCAAATTCTGTGCGAGTTTATATGTGCATCAGTACTGCCTAGAAAATATTGTTCCCTAAGAATAATCCATTTCCTATGCTCATACAATCTTTCTGCCTTGCCTTTTGCATAGATCCCTGAACTTTGAGTGATGGGTTTTGATGAAAACTTCCCATTTAGATCTGAATACTCTAGAGTCCTCCAAAGTCTTTCACTCTCCACACATTGACTATTTGTGTTGCTTCATGTCACTTTACATCTACAATAAGAAGCTTTTCTGATGAGGGGTAAGTTCTATGGTTATGCCATTTGGAATCTGCTAATTGATACACTCCGGTATCAGAATAATAGTAGCTGTTTTTCCTATAGGCCCATGACCTAGCTAATGCCAGTTCTTAGTCACTTTAGCAGTGTTAGGTAAGAGTTCCATCTCCTGGGGTAGGCCTTAAATTCCAATCAAAAGATGTTTTCTTTTTTCTTTCATATTTCTGTCTCAATTGCTACAGTGTATCTTGCAGTTAGTTTGATATTGTAGGTCCCCTGTTTTTTTGCTATGTGACAGCAATATTTGCATTTCTCCTGTGGTAGCACATGGAGTATTTCCTAGTATCATGAACAATGGTCAGCAAAAGTAAAGTTTTCAGTTAGGCACCATCTCAAGTTTTTGGTGTTCTATGACACAAGTATATGTTTTCTTTATCAATAGACCCTTAGCATCAGGTTGTAGGGAGCAACCAATAGTTTAAGCAATTGCAAGGGAAGACAGGACTCCTTAGGTCAACAACTCAATAAGATGTCACACATTCCTGGAATTACTGATACTTTAATGTATTTATAGTAAGCAATTGAAGAATCCATGCAGATAATTGGACTAATGAAATTATATGAGTCTTTCAAAATAAGTGGAAAGAAATATGTATTCTGAATAAAACAAGGCCAATTTGATTTCAGTAGCTGAGAAGAGATATCCATTGAGAAACAGATGATTTCTTTTCATGGAATTGCTTCTTTAAATGAAGAGAACAATATCCAATTCATAATTAAAATTAAATTAGTAGTATAAGTAATGTCCTTAATATTGGGAGAGAAAGTATTTACTGGTTGAAAGTTAACAAAAAGACTTAGCATTCCTGTAAAACAAGAACAATATTTAGAGTGTATATTAAAATAATATATCAAAATACATCTGAATTTATAATGCTGTAAATATTTAAGGTTCTGCTCTGCTCCTGTCTTCACTTTAACATCAACTGAATGATTTAATCATTCACTTACTTACTTAGAAGTCACCTTTAGGTGTCTAATAGAAATTAAGATACTTTATCAAGGATATTAGTATTGGACAATAACAATCAACCCAAAATTAAAGAAAAGAAATAATTTCAACACGCTTTACTTCAAAATTTTGAAGCATAGGACAAGACAAAGTGATATTATGGGCCATGTATTTACAGAGCCTTGGCATACAATTTTTAACTGAGTTCTAGTATTTCAGCACCTAGGCAGTAATGTTAAGTGGTAGCAAAGAATGTAACATCTAAGCACAAACATGGGCAAATAGGGATAAAGACAACTACATAGAAGGGAGTATGACATGGAGGGCCAAGAACAACTGGGAAAGACCTTGAAGTATTTGAGAAGACGAAGGACATCAGTGCAACTTTGGTTATAGCAATTAGAAATGTACTTACGATTAATAAATAATTCTTCCTGAGTCAGATGAATTTTGCTTTAAAAATTAAACTATAGCAAGGTGTTTCTTCATTATGTCTCCACTTAGTGAACTTGTGTAAATCAAAGCATAATCTGTGAGAGTCAATCCTCTCCCTCTAAGTAGGTCGTGAGATAAAACTCAGGACATCAGACTTAGCAGCAAGCTTCTTTACATTCTGATCCATTTCTCTGACCCAGTGTGCTTTTATTTGAGTAGATATGTTGAATATATTGTGATAGCCAATCACAAGTATTGTATATTTTCGTATATACCAAAAACAGTAAGAATTCTAAATCAATCCATAAATGGTATGGGAGAATTGTCTGTATTTTGTCAATCATGTTTTAAATAGACGCTGATTGGCCAGGCAGGAAGTATAGGTGGGAAACCGGACAGGAAGTAGAAGTGATACAATGAGAACAGGAGAATTCTTGGAAGGAGGAAGTTGTTTCCTCCTACTCCTGCCCAGATCACCGAAGCAGCAGGATGTGATCTGCCCACTGAAAAATGTACTGGGCCACATGGCTAACATAGATCAGAATAATGGGTTAATGTAAGCTACAAGAGCTAATAAGTACCCTGACCTACTGTGCCAATCAGCCTTATAGCATATAGAGATCTCTATTGTGATTTTCTTTGGAGCTAAACAGCTGTGGGGAACTGGGCAGGACAGAAAATGTCAACAAGCAGGCCCCATTCATGTTACAGAATGGTGCCCAGGTGGATAACTGCATCCACAGAAAGCCTGAGAAAGCTTGGGAAAGACTAGAATAAACCATTTTGGTTTTCAACCGTAGCAGGAAAAAGGCTGCTCCGTTTTAAAATGCCAGCTTTCTGGGCAGTCCAGCCAGGGAAAACTCTGACTCCTTCAAGCAGGTGGTCCTGACTATGGAGCTATGGACATACTGTTGCAGCTTGCTTCCTGGCAAGGACCTTGAAATCCATAGCAGCTTTTGAATGTTGTTTATGGACACACTGTTGCAGCTTGCTTGCTGTCAGAGACCTTGAAATGCCATAGAGTTGTGGCAATAAACATGGCTCCGGCCAGTACCTCAGCCATG
>LOEQ01002295.1:80142-99366 GCA_001685075.1 Bramus lutescens | reverse complement strand
GGTGCCCTCTTCTGGCCTTCAGACATACACACAGAAAGAATATTGTATACATAAAAAGAAAGAAAGAAATGATTATAAAAAAGTATGCTTTATAATAATTCCATGAAAAGTGGACAACATATTAATCCATCATAAAAATGCAAATCCCTTATACACTGATGTTTTTCCTTGTTCCCGTCAGCATGGCTATTACCAAGAACATAAAAGGCAAATGCTGTCAAGGATGTGGTAGAGGAAAGAATCTGTATACAACATTGTTAAGAAGGAAAATTGATACAGATTTGCTAGGTATAATAATGGAATTTCTTCAGGAAATTACAAACTGAACTATTCTAAGGTAAAGCCCTCTCAGTCTTATGTATTTTATAAGCAATGGCCGTCACTGTTCAAAAGCAGTGGCAGCATACACATGCTAATAATGCACCAATTCACAATGGCCAAGTTGTCAGATAAGCCTGGGTGTGTGTTTACTGATAAACAAATGAGCAAAATGGTCTATGTGCATATGATGGAATTAGATTTAGACATAAAGCAGAATAAGCGTATATCATGCATCAGAAAATTGACAGAAATAGATACCACCATCATGTTAATGGAAATAAGGTGGACTCAGAGAGAGAGGTATCACAGTTACTCTCATGTGTGAAATTCAGGGGAAAATTAATGGTGTAGCAGCAGAAAGGAAGCAAATGGAAAAGAGTAAGTGGACCAACAAAGTAAGCATAGGCAGGGGAGGAGCCTGGAGGGCAATGAAGTTAGGGACAGGGTCGAGGTACACAATGTGAACTGAAGAAACATTGAGATAACATCCATTTATTTAAAATTAATATGCAATAAAGAATGAAGCCAAAGGAGAGGGAGGATGCTAGTGTCTGTCGTCCTTGAAAACTGAGTGGGGGGTCAGTAGAAAATTTTCAACTTTTATTAAAAGATCAAATCTTGCTTTATGGTTATCTGAACCCATGTGTTTGGAATCCTCTGACCTCATCAGATTCACCACTTCCTAGTTGCTGATGTTGGCACATTACTGAATTACTAAGCCCTTATTCCCTCATGTATCTAATGTGCATAATTGAAAATCTATGGAGATTCATTCCTGCATAAACCCACATTTGTTACACATAGTCCCATTATTTCCTTGTGTGGGTACAATGAAATCTTTCCATGGAATGATTAGCTAAACGGTTGTCCAAATCTTGAATGCAGAGATAATTTGGTACTGTAATTTGTAGATATAATTTGATATGGAAATTTTACTTTTGGGAAATTATTCTAAAAGTACTTATATATGCAGAAAAGCAGATGATTAATTCTAAACTATATGCTTATCTTAACTTAAAAATGACCTGTGTCCATAATATTTGTAAACTATGTTGCATATATCTAAAAAAGGTGAAATATCTATGTAACCACTTATAGTTTTACTGGACTCTACTTTCTTTGAAGGAACCTCTTCCACTTTCAAAAACTAGGATTTAGTGACATGGATTGTTGTTGACTTTATTACATTGTTGATTTTCTTATGATTATTTTTCTTATCTTTACTCTTCCTGTTTATATACATGATTTAAACACAAATTGTTGAAATCAAAACAGAAATAAATGCAAAACACATGAGAATTTTTATAGTTTTCACTCAGCAATTAAATATGCAGCTTTGAAGACTGTCATTGAACTTTTTCTATAGACCAGGAGAGCCTCAAACTCACAGAGATCTGCCTTCCTCTGCCTCCCCAGTGATGGATTAAAGGCATGTGCCATCACTGCCTGACTCACTATATATAGATACTTTTCTTTCATTGGCTTGGGCTTTGTATATGCGTGTCTGTGAAACACTTCTGTGACTGGTGCTTGAGAAATTTACAAGAAGGCATTGGGTTGGCTTGAACTGATGTAAAGGAAGGTTACGGGCCACCATGTAGTTATTGAGGAGCAAGGCATAGTCCTCTCTCTACTAGAACAGCCAGAACACTTAACGTTGGAACCATCTCTTCATCTCCTACCATACAGTTTTGTACTCATGAGTTTTATACCTTTTCAATGATCCATTAAAAATTTAAACCATATTCTTATAAGAATGTGTGGCATTCCACTGTATGCATTTCATAATTCTGAACTTCTATTACAAATTCTTATAAAGCATATTTTGAGAAAAAAGTAAATCAATGTTAATGTCATCAGGGAGTTAACCTTCATGTTATCTGAATGTCTACTTTCTAGAATCCGTAAGAAATTTAGGCCAAACGTCAACATGAATGTCAATTGCACAGTCAGAGAAGGCGCCAGATGCTGTTGGCTAAACGTGCTCCAGAGTGCAGCATCTGGGGCCAATAACTTCCATACCGAGCCCCATCTGCAGCTAAAGCTGTTGACTCTGCTTTGGGGGAAGAAAAATCAGAAATAAAGAAGGCAGTTAAATTCTAAATCGTGCCAGGAATAGCAGAAGGCAGGTTGCAGTCAGCATTCAAATTATGTCCCGAGCCCAATTTGCATTTTATTGTCTTGAAACTGGGTAAACACTAAACTATGTTAACTCCAGTTGTTCAGAAAGCTGAACACATGTAGGTAGTTCAGTATCTTAGGAAACACAGATCAACTAAAGAGTTTGAATATTTCAACAAATACTCATTTCCTTCATTTTTTCTCAGTTTAAAAACATACACAGTAAATGAAATTTAATTGTCATTAACCTAATGTTTCTTACGATACACAAGTTGATGTTTTTAAAACTAAAGCAAGTTTCAAGAATCTATTTTAAAGTCATAATAGTATTTCTTTACAGTAAGCCTTCACAAAATTAGATGTAATAATTAGTGTATCCTCAGTTACCCTTCTAAAATATTTGCTCAGCAAAAATTTGTGCCAAAGTTATATGGAATCCTGAAAGTTAATTAAATACACATTTTCCTTAGATGGAAAAAAATATGTAATGCTCTTTAAGAATTTTTCACATGCTATACATTATGTGTATAAAATATAATTAATTGACAGCTGTTATGATTAAAAGATTCATTCATTCCATTTTAGTCTATCAATGTATATGTAATATTAAGAAATATTTAAATATTATTAGTAAAAAATTTAGAGACTTTAAAATATGATATGTACCCCAAACTGAACTAAATACTTCAGGTATGAAATGTCTTTCAACTATAATCCTATTAAGTGTAACCATTATTTTAAAAGGTTTTATTTTAGTTTATTTTCATTTTATATGTATCCATTTTTGCCTCCACATATTTTTGTGCACCGCCTACATGACTGATGTGTGGAGAGGCCAGAAGAGGATGTTGAATCTCCTAGAACTGGATTATACTTCTTTGCAAGCTGTTGTGGATTCTGTGGGTGCAACATGGGTCTTCTGGAAGATTCAGCAAGACCTCTAACTGCTGAGCACTCTTTTCAGTTCCTGATGCTACTATTATTAATTCCATTTCCTATATGAGAATATTGAAATCCTGTAAATCTAAGGTCTACTTTGCCACCTCAGTCCATATCAACCACAGCGACGACCCAGACACTAACTGTATAGTTCATTTCCCCTTCTTCACTCTCTTTCTCTTCTTCTCTCTCTCATATACTATCAATTTCCACTTTGCCATTATTCATTTCTATTAAAGCATTTAAAGGATGTCTACAAAATGTACTTTTCCATAAAGAAACAAGAATACTGAAGAATATCACTTTGACCTTTCCATAAGCTTGTGTGATGTACATCAGTAAGTGCTTTCTGTGAGTGATTAAAAACATCAAGAGTGGTCTCTTTGACACCTTCGTGCCCCACGCCTGTACTGTGAATAGGGAACTGAGAGCCAGACTGCCACTTTACTGGCATTTGGCCAGTAACTGACTATCAGCAATGTAGATGAGCTGAACACATTGCAGCTCTTCTTGACCCTTTGCAGTTACTTCCAGTAATCCCAGAACTGCAGAAATTCCTCATAGCTACGGATGACATATTGAAGGTACAGCTACTCCAGACACACCTAGGAAGCTCTACAGCATGCTAAGTAAATCAGAATGATTCTGCCTAGTGGACGACTATTGCCACACAAGACAAAGTGGGGCAATGATCATCCTGCTGATCCATCAGAAAACCTATGATTCTACAAACATACTTCATGCAAATGGAGATCTGTGCATAGTATATAAACACATTTTAGCTCTCTTTTCATCATATGTTAACCTCTATGATTCAATATTAGGCTTATAAAAAGGCTTCTAGAATTGTCTTTTCATTTATCTTTACTGCTAGTAGAGGGTGAGTGAACATATGCAAAAACAGCATTATCATCAGGGCAGTAACAGAGTAGTGGCAGTGGTAAGGGTGATGCCATCAGTGGAAGTGATGGCAAGCATAGTGCCTGGAAGGAAGCTGAAGAATTCCATGATAGGACCAATGAAGGAATAACGGTGATGAGACACTGAGGGCCATGGTTGCTAGAGAGCAATAGAGAGCTGCCAAGCCATAGAAAACACTCTGGGTTTGCAGCATTGGGGCTGTTGGAGGCTCTGTCAATTGTCACTGCTGACTGATGCAAATTGTTGAGTCCAGCCTGGTGGTGTTAAAGTCCAGAAGAAGAGTTCTACAACTCAATGACCCAGAGTCTTAAGTCTCTGGCTTCTAAAGTCAAGGACATTGGGATGTATTTCTTAGACTGTAGAGCTATAATTTTATGGGAGTGTCAATTTAAACACCTGGCCTTGAGTGGTCAAGCTTTTGGCACTTTCCTGTTGAATATTCTATCCTTGACTATTCAAAATTTTTATCTTGGTAGAACCGAAAGGGATTTGGTTATGTAATAATGTAGAGAAATTATTTTAAAATAGATAGTGGTAATAATTATAAGCATACATAGTTACTTGAGAGAATAATTTCAGATGATGGTAAATAAAGTCTGATCTTCTAAAAGTTAGGAAAATATATGTGCTTAGAGATACTTGAGAGTTCATATATTTACTGAACATCAGAAGGCAACAAAACACATACAGATATGTTCTCAACTAGGGTAGATGAGAGAGGTGGAGTTTTAATCTCTGCCAAAATGTGAGATTCTGATCAGGAAAGTTAGAATAAGAAATGCAGATGAGCTGATAAAGGAGTAAAGGTACGCCTGTACATATGCACATATACATTGATCTTCATACACACATACAAACACACANGGTAAGCCACCACCTTGTGGTGCTACACACATTAATAGAAATGGGTTAATCGAGATTAGAGAGTTGGTCAGGAGGAGGCTGGATGTAACGGGCCAGGCAGTGCTTAAATGAATACAATTTGTGTGTTGTTATTTCTGGATATAAGCTATCTGTGCTGGAGCCGGGTGGGACAAAAAGCAGGCCTGCTCCCAAATCACTACAATGGTTGTCTAAATATGCGACAAGATTAGAAGTTCACTTAGTTTAAGAAAATATTTGTTGAATCATGAATAAATGAGCCCATGAGAAACTTCAGCTTTACTTGACAGTTATTCAAGAAAAAAAACAATAAATAAATAATAGAATTCACAAAACAGAAATAACACTTAGGAAGGAAATGGTCTGTCTGACTTACATATTTTCTCTATTTTATGATACAGTATTTCAAATCACAAAACAGTCATAAAAGCCACCACCGTACAGATCATGCACAAGAATATAAATAGACAATACCAAATTCTTTAGAAGAATGAAGAATACTTGAATAGTCTAGAAAGATAAATTCATTCAACTCAGGAATAAATTAGCCCTCTGCCAAATGTAGACTTCGTGAAAGTATTTCCCCATTCTGTTGGCTGTTGCTTTGACCTATGAATGGTTTCTTTTGTCTTTCTGAAGCTTATCATTTTTATGAAGTTTCTTTTATTAATTGTGTATCTTAGTGCCTACACTATTATTGTTCTCTTCAGAGAGTTGTCTCCTGTGCAAAATGTTTAAGGTTATTCCCCTTATTCCCATTTCTCCTTCTATCAGGTTCAACATGTCTGATTTTATGATTAGATCTTTATGCACTTGAACTTGAGTTTTACAGAGAGTGATAAATATTTATCTATTTGCATACTTCTACATGCAGACCATCCAGCAAGATGAGCACCCTTTGTTGAAGATGATTTCTTTTTTCCATTGTATAATTCTTTATCAAAAACCGGGTGTCTACAGGTGTGGGATTTACATCTGAGTCTTCAATTTGTTTCCATTGATCAACTTGTCTCTTTTTACGTGAGATGCAATATCTAAAATAAATGAATAAAAATAACGTTAAAAAATAAACCAAACAAGGAAACAAACATAAAAGTATTCATTTGGTGGTTTGTATGAAATATTATAATTTAGGAATTTCATAAGCAATGAGTAAACATACAAGTAACATAAAACCTGATAAGGTATTTAGAGAATATCCATGATTTAGTACAGTTTTGTGAATGTAATGTTAATTTAATAAAATCACTAAGAGAACAAAGGGAAAACAACCATAAATCCTACATTGGTTGGCCATTTCCATTTTATTGGGTTTTATTTTTATTTATTTATTTGGATTTTTTTAATTTTAATAAAGTTTAAAAAAGTAAAAGTAGCCTATGAGATATTAATCTTTAAAATTAATCAGCATCTGAAAATGGAAACAGGTATTAATGTTTATTGTATACACAGTACAGCAAATGGAAATTATAAAATACTTTAGGCAGAGAGACTCCAAGAAAACTTAAAGGGATAAAAGAACAAATTATTACTCATGAAATTAAAAATTAGAACAATTTAATCCTTTTAAAAATGAAATAATGCTGATGTTATGAATACTGAATCAGACAAACAAAAACTGACAAGTAGTGGCAGTACCATAGTTGCAGATTATTCATGTGCTCATATATAATTGCAGTATGCTACAATACGCTATAATAACACTAAAATATATGTGGTTAGTACAGACTAATCAATGAAGTAAAGTAAATACTATCCATGGGAAAAGGCATGTAGAGACATATGAAAAATAACTAAAATTCATATGTACAGAGAATAACATTAATCAGCATTTAAAAACATTGCATAAGCATTTTCAGATTTGAAGGAAATAAAGAGTTTATTATATAGGAAGTAGACCAGAAAGCTAGAGAGTTTAGTTTACACTTGTAGCACGCATCAGTGTGCATGTGGCAAAGACAAGAAGATTAGTTTGAGCTTCACTTACTGAAGTGACCTGAAAAATTTTAAGGCAATCTGTTTGTATGGTGAAGCATTGTTTTTTAAAATGTATAAAGTACATCATGAGGCGAAATGAGTCAAACAAGAAGTTCATATCTGGTAAAACAGCTCAAATACAGTGTTGGAGTAATGTTTCCTGAGCAATAACAGATAATAAAAATAATGAAACAATATCAAAAAGCTGTCAAACACAAATTCATTGTTCTTTTGTACCATTCCATAGTAAAGAGAAACAAAAAGAATTTATAAACATTCCAAGACTTTTTCTTTTTAGGAGAAGAAAATAGCTGATAAGGCTGATCTACCCCACTGAAGTTACCTAGCCATATTTTAAATTGATTATCTCACATTAATTTGTATATATATAATGTATATGTGTGTGTGTGTGTTTGTGTGTCTGTAAGCATGAACACAGTGTTTACAAAATCAAGAAGGCATCAAATATCAAATCTCTTGGAGGAGGAATTACAACCATTTCTGATATCTTTCATGTCCTGTGTGAATATTAGGAATCACAGCAGGGTCTTTTGCAAGAGCAGTGTGCTCTTAACAAGTGAACCATCTCCAGAGATTTAGTGTTTACATTTATAAGTGGCAAAAGGTAATGTATAACCTCATAGAAACCATGACCTATCAAAAATTTCAGGAATAATGAAATGGCTAAGCAAATATAATAACTAAAAATAGACTTTTGACAAATAAATTTAATTAGTTGGTATTTCATAAATAGTCCTGTCACAGTTACCTCGATGAAATTATCATGTCTCATGAGTATTAAAGAATGCTACATTTAATTAAGCATTATTAAATTTAGTTGTTTTTTCTCTCTTAAAAACTTCTGTATCAAAACCAATTTTTTAAAATTATTGTATAGTTTTATTTTATGTTACATCTTGAACATATATACTCACATGTGTGGTGTGTGTGTGTGTGTGTGTGTGTGTGTTGTGTTTGAACAAAGATCAGTGTATTCCAAAAAGCACACAGATTCAAACACAAACACATGCTCTGGAATAATCCTTTTGTAAACTGTGAAGATTTGTCACTAGTATTAGTTTAATAAAAAGTTGATTGTCTGGTAGTCAGCCAGAAATTATAGGTAGGACCACCAATCTGGGAGAATAATGGGCAAAGGAAGAGTGGAGTCAGAGAGGATGCTAGTCAGCCACTAAGGAAGCAGGACATCTAGGAAAGGAGCTAACAAGCTATGAGCCAGGTGACAAATCAGATAAGAAATTCGGTTAGTTTAAATGTAACATTTAGGTAGTGACAAGCCTGAATTATCAGCCAAACACTTATAATTTATATTAAATTTCCAAGTAAGTTACATGGGGAGCAGTTGCCTATTATTTGGGAGCAGGCATTCAAGACAGGAAAACTCTGCATAAAATACACACAAAAAATACCCAGTCGATCCTCATGTACATGTACAATACATCAAACAAAAAACTGTCTATAAAGTCACTCTGTATTACTGAGTTGATGTCTGATTAGCATCAGATTATTAACCATTAAATTTGAATTAATAAATTTTTCTATCTTTATCTTCAGATTAGTTAAAAGTTCAGGTATAGCAATGTATTTCTTATAGGTTTATGGAAAATTGAGTTTCGGGAAACTCAGGAATAATATCTGATATATAGCATGTTCTGGTACTGGCCAGATGATACATACTTGGTTTGTAATTTGATGTTAACTGTCTTCTGTTGAATATTTTTAACTGGTGATTTCCTGAAACATCAGTGTCAGAGGAAGCAACTGCATCTCTCTGATGGATCACAGCTAAATTAGACTATATCATAATCTAATAAACACAATCAAACCTTGAACATCAGCAAAATCAAAAAGAAGAACCTGAAATTGGTTAGGTAAAGTTAGAGTGAGTGATTTTCCATTCCTCAGATACTTTGGGCCTATACACCCGAAAACTCTCCCATGATTTTGCATGAATGAGTCACACCATTACACTCACATTTGGTGAAGACATGCCCAGAATTATGCCTGTTTTTTGGGACTTCCATGAAAACACATTACAGGTTCATATATTTCCATTCTAGTATCATTTGCCAATTTTCTTGAGAATTTTAAAAATGTATGCCCGCTCTCTCATTGCAGTAAATGACAAACCCAAGTTGATTGAACTCAAGACTGTAGCTGACAGCAGTAACATAAGCACACACATGTACAGTGTTATTGAGAATTAAAACCCAAGTGTTAAAAAGTATAGATCATCTATATTAAGCAAGGGAATTCAGGAACTCAATCTATTACAATTATAATTAATCTTGATTGTCAACTCGATTAGACCAAGAAACAAGAAGTTAGTAAAACGTACCTCTGGGGATGTCTGCGGTACCATTTTCAGAAATTATTAGAATATAAAGACTTCATATAATGAATTTATTAACCTGTGATGGAATTACAATAGGATTACATTATTGGGAAGTAGTGAAAAGTGGGAATTGGGGTGAAGTTGGAGGAAGTAGCTCTGTAATGGTATGTGCTTAAAGACTATATTGTCCTTTGGACTCTCCTTTTGTTACCTCACTGTTTTATACCTGCCTTAAACATGAACTATCATCATATCTTATGAGCAAATGGAGTGAATCTTCTGAAACCACACACAACAATGAAAAACTTGTTTTATTTACAATGATTCTATTAGATATTTAGCCATGTACATGTAAAGCTAATGGACAAAAACTAAAATTTGTAAAAATCACTTAAGAAAAATAAAACATACTCAGTTCTATTTTTTGAGAACCTACGAAAAGCTCCCACTATATGAGTGTAGAAGCTATGTGATATCGATATTAACTTTAATCCTTGATATCAGTGATGTGGGATTATCTTCTGCATGCTTGGAATGGTTTTCTTACCATTGGTTAATAAAGTAGCTGCTTTGGCCTATGATAGGGCAGAATGTAGCAAGGTGAGAAATCCAAGCAGCGATAGAAGAGGAAAAAAGGCAGACTCAGACAGATGCCACGTAGCTGCCAGGGTGAAAGACACCAGAAACTTACCGGTAAGTCACAGCCTCACGGCAATACACAGATTGATAGAAACAGGTTAATTTAATGTCTAAGAACTAGCTAGAAATATGCCTGAGTCATTAGCCAAACATTGTTGCAATTAATACAGTTTTTGTATGATTATTCGGTTATGTGTGTGTGAGAAATGAAAAAGCAGTCTTTGTTTACATGTCAGAAAATGTAGAGTGGTGGCCCAGTGTTGGTGCATGCCTTTAATCCCAGCACATGAGAGGCGGAGACAGTCAGATCTTTGTGAGTTGAAGGCCAGGAGAGTTGTATTGAAATTCAAAACAAACAAACAAACGAAAAACAACAACAACAACAACAAACTTGGAGTGTTTTGTATTGGCAACTTTATGTAATCTAAATTTACTGGAAGTTTCTATTAATAAAATCATGCATGGTTTATACATATCATCAAAGTTCTATTTTCATTGGTGCCAGCTGTGTTAAAGGTTCTCTGTTTCATGAGTTTGACATGAACTAGGGTGAGGATATTGGAAGAATTGAATAGGGAGATGGTAGAATGGAAATGATTTTAATACAATATTCATGTATAAAAATAAATTTTAAAATAGATAAATGCTATGACCATCTTTCAAAGTTTTGTTAGTTATAAAATATTTCCTTGGAAAGTTAAAAATGATAAATCACTCAAAGAGAAATAGGACAATCGAATGTTTTACATAAAATGATTCCTTTTACTCTTTAAATTTTCTTTATAATTTTAGATTATGATACCATTACATCACTTTCTCCTTCCCTTTCCTCCCTCCAAATCCTCCCCTACATCCATCCTTTTTCTCTTTCAAATACATAGCTTTTTTATTTAATTGGACAAACAAAAGTAAAGTAAAGCAAAAACAAACTTTCTCAGGTCATATAACACTACCCACCATTGATAATATTGTTCTTTAATTCCAATTCAGTCTTTATAATTGGAAACATCAAAATTTTCACATATTTTTTCAGCTATAAATACAAGGGAAATGAAGTATCTAAGTTGTTTTATGGGATGCTCATTCAGTTGCTCTGCTTTTGTAACAAGAGAAACATTTCTCTTTTGACATGTGTAAATTTGCATCCTCTGAGAGGTGTGCTCTATACTAATTCAGAAGATAATGGTAAATAACAGTTCCATGTGCTTGTGTATAAGTTGCAGAAAAATACTTCTCATGATAGAGAATTTCTATTTAGAGTTTCTGCAGACTTTTATTCTAGATGTAGCTAGTACAATGTCTGTATATTGTCATTATTTTGTATGTTGTTAAATTTATTGATAATTGTACTAATAAAATTGAATCTCACTCTCCCTATGTAAGGGATGAAAATGTTAACTTGTTGATTTCATGTTTTCTTGCAGTGGTATCACTTTCATTCCAGGTGATAGCATATCTCATTGAAGATACAATGGTCCAAACCAGCACTGCAATGGTACAACCGCAACCCAAAGCATGTTATGTCCAAAGAAATGTATTTGTAACATGTACATTTTTTCAGATTAAATTCATTCATTTGTTGTTTATGTTTGGATATGATGCCTTAAATTTAAAGAGAATGTGACACTATCATCACATATGATTTTTAATATCTTCATGACCACTTAATTAAATTGATTTAATATTGAATGTTTTCCAAGAATATTTAGCATCATAAGTAATTTCCTGACCAAAAATAAATAGAAACTACTCAAAGATAGATTTTGTTAACTTAATTACCGGTAGAACTGGTATCACAAGATTTTCTTTTCTGTGAGTTGATTCTTTCACAAAAACTTCATGGCTGGACAGTAACACAAAGCCATAACTTCTTGGGAATAACAGCATTTCCTGCTCATTGCTATAATTCTGATTTTGCTTCCTACTAGTTGGAGTTCACTGTCATTTTCTGGCCTTTTTTTTCAATTTCTGTAAAATGTCATTTTTATTCCCAAAGCGACTTTTTTTAAATTTTAAAAGTTGTTTGAACTGTATTATTTGCTATATAACTTAAAAAAGTGTGGTAGCAACAATAAAATTTGCATGATATCACTTATTTATGCATTGGGAGAACAATATAGGGATAGTATGCATGTCAATCTCCTTAAAGTACAAATAGTACATTAGTAAGCCAATTATTAGTGAAGAAGGTCAAATATAACTCAATACTTAAATAAAGAATTGACTCACACTTAAAAACTAACCTGCCTACTACATTAAGACATGAATGTGTTTTTATGTTTCTAATAAGATAGGAAAACTACTATTTTTGGCTGCTAAAATTGTGATATTTTGCACAATATTTTCAAATATAACTGATTTATAATAT
The DNA here is from genome assembly GCA_001685075.1 of Bramus lutescens. Lineage (NCBI taxonomy): Eukaryota > Metazoa > Chordata > Mammalia > Rodentia > Cricetidae > Bramus > Bramus lutescens. The sequence continues at coordinate 86,842 of LOEQ01002295.1, read as the reverse complement.
TGATCTATAATAATAATTTTAAAAATAATTAAGTAAAAATTTTGCTTTTCCAGTTTTAAATGATCAAACAAAAACTCAAAAACTACAGAGAAGCAATGCTTATTTTATGAAAATTATAAGAATGAGACTTTTGTTAAAAGCTGTAATAGAATGTTGAAACAGTGCTATGAAATTACTAAAAATGTTATTGTCCATTACTTGAAAAACTTCCCTTTTCAGCATATGCATCTGTTACCTGTCAAATGTGTTTACATAGCATTGGCAATGTTTTTATATTTACATAGAAACAAAGCACCAGAGAAAATAAATTCTAGAAAATACACACATTTAATTTCACTACGCTATTTGAACATTCAAATGTATGAGATTTTCAAGCATAATCCTGCTTTGGTTTAACAGTTGATTTTTGATAGCTCACCAGCAATTGAAATGCTGAGGCATATAGACCATTACTGTCAATACTGGGCCTCATTTTCATTTTCCATGCATTTTATACGCAATAGAACCTGTTGTTTGCTGAATTACTAATACAATGTTCTCATGGTTTATTTTCATTCTTGTTGTTGTTGTGATAACCACTGTGACCAAATGCAACTTGAGGAGGCATAGCTTGTTTTTTATCCTACAATGCCTAGGTCATAATTCACTTAGGGAAGACAGACAGTAAGAAATCGAAACCTGGAAGCCAAAACTGAAATAGAAAGCAGATACCCATGATGGGGGATTCCTCTCTGTATGCTGTGAAGTTGATTGGTTAATGAATAAAGAAGCTTCCTTGGCCTGTGATAGGATAGAGTAGAGCTAGGTGGGGAAATCTAAATTGAATGCTGGAAGAAAGAAGGTGGAGTCAAAGAAAGCCATGTAGCCCCTTCAGAGACAGATGCCCAAATATTATCCAGTAAGCCACAGCCCGTGGTAACGAACAGATTAATGTAGATGGGTTAATTTAAGATAGGAATTATCCAGAAACATGCTTAAGTTATTGGCCAAACAGTATTGTGAACAATATGGCTTCGTGTTGTGATTATTTCGGGACTGAGCAGTCGTGGAACAAACAAGCAGCCTCTTTACAACAGATCCTTGCCTTGCTCAGCTTCCTTTATTATAAAGCCCTTGCCCAACTCCCCAGGGATGTTACCATTAACAGTGTGCTGAGCCCTCAGACATCGATTAGCAGACAGTCTTTTGTACAGGCAAATCTGATGGAGCCACCTCTTCAGGTGAGTTTCTCTCCTTCTAGGTGTGACAAGTTGAAAACCAAGATTAGCCACATTGTGTTTCATATATTACTAGGTACATTTATTAATGTGATATTATTTGCATTTTTCATAAATTACTTTATCCATAGTTTCTTGTTTTGTTAAACATTTATTTGCTACATACAAGATTCATATATATATATATAATGTAATTAAATTAAATTTTTATGCGATAAACAAGAAAATGTTGGCCTTGAATGCGAAGAAAATCTCAGTTGGGTAATGCATAGGATAACAGAAACTGATGTGTTTTGAGGAATAAAATTGGCAGGCAGGTCACAGATCCCCTTTTGGCAATGTTCTGAAATTTCAGTTCTTAAGAATTTCTGTACAGATAAAACCATAACATTCTACATTTACTCAAATTTGGTGCACTTCCAACACTTTGAAGTGAGTTAAATAGCCATTGACATTTATCAGTTCTTGGACTGAGCAACTATTGGATTATTGAACTTTCCATCATGACATGCATTGTTGGACTAACTGCTTGGCAGTCTGTAAGTCACTATGATAAATATATGTTATTAAAATATAAATAAGTAAAAATTCTTAAAAAACAAATACGTGTTCTTCTCTTGATTTAATATTAATTTGACCATGGCAGCAACTTGAAGTAATAATTATTAATAAAGTATGAATAACTATGACAGAGACTTCTGGATGGGGTAGACTTTGCACAAAATGAAGCATGAAATGATAACAAAATCAAAGTGTCTGGCATCTTCTAAACTTTAAATTTTAGCTGTTGAAGTAAATAGAAAAGAGTTCTGACTAAAAATAATATAGACTTTAATTTATTGGTACTGTACTAGGGTTCTTTAGAGGAACAGAAATAATAAAAGCACTATCTATCTATCTATTGATCTATCTGTCATCTATCTATCTATCTATCATCTGTCTATCTATCTATCTATCTATCTATCTATCTATCTATCTATCTATCTACCTTCTATCTACATACATACATTTGAATGCTCAAATAGTGTAATGAAATTAAATGTGTGTATTTTCTAGAATTTATTTTCGATGGTGCATTGTTTCTATATAAATTTAAAAACATTGCCAATCCTCTGTAAACACATCTATTGTTTTTTTCTATCTACATATTGTATGTATATTTTAAATTGAATCCTCATTATTTTTACCTCTTAGCACAAATAACATTATTTTTGCTGTAAAACACTGATAAAATATTTATGGCAGCATAAAAATATGTACATTAGGAGAAGACAGGGAAGATGAAAGTTATAAAAGTGAATAATGTCTAATACCATGAAATGCACTTAGAGAAGATGACACACAAGTTTGATGGTAATAAATCAATGAATTTCAGAACATGTCCAGTTTTATATGAATGAATATTTTAAAGTTTAGTCCTAACGTAAGAAATAATTGTACATTTGCATTTTGAAGTGCTTTATTGAAGCTTGAGCAACATCTTGGCTTATCACAAGCTATTGCAATTGTTTTTGTTGATACATAATGAATTGCCACACATTTGGAAACCATGTAAGCTTGCTAGTTCCTTGTGTTACGAGTGAGTTACTTGAAGCCTTTGATTAGGATCTTAGCATCCTGATATTGCATAATGATTGACTATATGCTCATTTGGGGTTGAAAACACAATTAACAGGGCATCACTCTTTACTTTTTCAATGAGGTTCCATGGACAAGAGGAAGGTGATATTCAGACCTTAGAAACAGTTTGAAGGCTATTTCCTCATCCTCACCTATAGTGTAGAGGACAATTTGCTTCTTCTAGGCTAACAGGGGACCATTAAAAGCAGAAAACTTTCAATGTGATTCATCAGCAATAATTTTCTAGTTGTTTAAACCAAAGTGAATTGGTTTGGGATTAATTATACCTGTTATAGTCCCTTTCCATATGATATAAGACACATTTGACCTACAATCCTAAAGCATTCCTTAATTTCATATGCAGCCAATATGCAATTTTTATGAGATGCATGTATGATCATATGGGAATCCCGGTGATCATCTTGAAGCTCTCGTAAAAACTAACTTTTAAGTAACTTCCTCAGGTTCTTTGTTTTTTTGCTTTTTTGTTTTCTGTGCAAACCTTATTTGCAGCACTGAATATGATTTCCACAGAATGTTAAGTGGTGAGAAGTTCTGCAGATTGGCAACAACCACTGCTTCCTCACATAGTGTCTCATGTTGGCAATATTTGTGACAAACAGAAATTGGTGGCAGACAGAAAGCCATACAACTGATATACCATTAAACTTTTATGCATTATTTAGTGTTATAATGAAATTAAGTTCCCTAAAAAGGATAACAATAATTCAGCTAGGGAAATAGGAAGAGGAAAAAGCAACAAAATCTAATATCTTGACACATGATCCCAATATCGATGCTTTGGGGAAATATGAGAAAGCGTTACTTGTAAAATCTTTTTCAGACAAAAAGGAGGAAATCATGTTAAATTATGTGATCTTTCATAATGAACTCTACTACAATTGTATGTGGCTCACAGACTCAAGATAGCTTAGTTGTACTACTCAGATTCTTGTTTGTTTAAGATATATTTATGTATATGTATACATATAATTTTGTGTGAGCATGTTTGTGTGTTGGGGTGGGTGTGGGTATATGCACTTAAATGTAATATATAAAGGATGCCAGAAAACAAAATTGGGTCTCCTTGTCCTACAGTTCTACAAATTATAGCCAAGGACAAGTGGGAAACAAAAGAAGAGAGACAGGTGAGAATGGGATTGAAGGAGAAGAAATGGGGTTGCAGATTGCCAAATTGAGGATTGGAGGATATATAAGGTAAGGGAAGAGGAACTGTAGGCTTTGATGTTCAGAATCTACAAAGATTTGTCAAGTCTTTCAGGTTACAAGACGTTGAAAGCTGAGAGCTGTTAATGCTGTTTGCAGATGCCCTATACCCACAGGCCTGCATGGGGAGTATATGGATAGAGGGCAGCACTTCCTATCGCTTCTCCCTCTTTTTGTCTCTATTCAAGTCTGCCAAGCTCCTAAAGCAAAGAAAAAGGTCATGGAGCCATAGAAATTGTATGTATGCTCTGTTGAGTTTCACCCTCACTTTGATTCAGTCCATTTTTCGATAGTATTGATCCTGCTGTATTAAGAATATTTACCTTGCACCAATGCATGCTCACAGCATGTAACTTGATTTCAGTTTTTACAAAGCCGTATACCTTCAATTTATCTCAATTCTGAAATTGAGCCTGGATGTTTGATCCATGTTGAAATTACTATTATGAGAAGTCTTGGGAACTATATGAATGTATTTTGCATTGTGGAATGGTCATAAGCTTTAAAGTGTCATGGTTGGTTGCCCTATCATCTGGTCTAGAATGTTCCCTAGCTGATAACATTGGAATTGGTTGGAGCTATAGGAAGTACATCCAACGTGGATGAAGACTATCACTAAACATGCCCTTGCAGGGTGTTCTTGATTCCTGAACTATTCTTTCTTTCCCTCTCTAACCCTATACTCTTTCTTGCTGCTCTTCTTCTTTTTCTCCCAGGCTGCCATGAAGTGAGCTGCCTCTTCCAGAAGATGTTCCTATCATCGTAATATTGAGCTTCTTCTGGGCCAGAAATGAAGGACCATTAACTCAAATATCTGGCATCCATCACCAAACAAATTAAATATTCTTTCTCTAATTTATTGTTCTTGGGTAGTTTGTATCAGTAATGGAAACCTAAGATGTCATTTTTATCAACACCTTAATCCAAAATATCTGCAATCATTGAAGTCCCAACCTAGATGAAAAACCCTTCACTCATAAGAAAAAATAAATAAAAAGATATTCATACTAATAATTTCAGAAAATTTACTTCAGTTTATCCCACTGGGGCAGTCTATACATTCAAGTACAAGAATTATTTGCTCTATAATATGAACATATTACTTAAACTAAACTTCACAAATAATGATGCATCTGCAATGAAGGGTAAGAACTCTTATATTTAATGTAGAAAGCAATATAATTCTGACTTAAAACATAGTAACAATAACTTTTCAATGAAGTATTTTGTTGTACTTTGATATTTCATTGTATGATGAGCTTTTTGTTCTTATTTCTGCCTCACTGCCTCACCAGGATCATCTGATTGACTTCCAACTCACCACTCCCATGAAATCTCTGTCCTCCTAGAGCTTATGATTTGAGGTCTCAAGCCATCTTCCTTTCCCTGAGCATGCTTTCTTGCTTATACTATGTTATATTTTATTAAACTTTTTAGGTCATTACTTATAATAACATGTTTAACACATCAGTTGATTTTCTGCTTAGTAATTGCTGCCTTCAAAATAATCCTTACTAATTTCATTATGTATTTCATTCACTAATGCACAAAGTAGAAATAGTAGGATTTTCATTATTATCTGAAAATGTTTACAATTAGTTCCAAGAGTTTTGGTATTAGAATAATCACTTTATTATTAATTGGTTATATTGAAGTCATTGACAATGTTTTTTTATTAATTTTTATCTGTTTATTTTGTTTTTCTCAAGAAAAGAACACATTTCAGATTTTCTTTAAAACTCCTTATCAAAATTAGCAGTTCAACAAATGAAGATTAAAACCTTAAAATTAGAATTATTTCACTTCTGAAAACATTTACTCAGTTCACTGTTTTGATTAATATTCTCATCCTACTAAAATATGTTAAAGTTTAATTTTTATTACTATTATTTGTGCATCATGATACACTGAACCTGAACTCCCTGTGTGGCTAATGTCATTGACTCTGTTACTTTCTGACTCTACCTGAAAAGTATTAGGATTACAGGCATATGAGAGTACATCTTGCCTACTTTCTAAATTGTGTTATGTTCCTATAACATTATGTCTGTTTTTAAATGATAAAGATATTCTTTAAAGTGTGATTATTCTGATTAATTATTGATTTGGGTATAGGAATAATATATTGGGGTTTTATTTTGTAAAATAAAAATTAATTTAGAGTGCGTAATTAATGGGCCATTGTAACAGTCAGAGAATCTATGTATGGAATAACTATTTCTTTTAAGAGTTATTCCAGAATTTATTTTTAATCTAGTCAAGCCCCAGTGATATAACAAAAAGCACAATGATTTAAACATAACCAGAAAATTGTACTCAGATTAAATATGAACACAGTTATTTTTCTTCTTACAAATAAATGGAACTCTGTAAATATGATTTCATTCAAGAAAAGAAAATTACTTTTGTTAGTAGTATAAATCCAAAGTGAAATAATATAATTATTTTGACAGAAAGAGAATGGAATAGTAAAAACCAATTTTGCAAAAGTTATACATGGTGAATTTGTACACAGTTTGAACAAAGCAACTGTTAGAATGAGTGACAATCAGGTGTTCATAGGTTTGTGAGTTAATATCCGGATCTTCTATTCAATTCCATTTGTCGACTTCTCTGTTTTTATGCCAGTACCAAGC
>LOEQ01002295.1:64159-79943 GCA_001685075.1 Bramus lutescens | reverse complement strand
CCTTGTATCCCTAACCTCTCCAAAACATTTATCATAAAGGGGTGTTGAATTTTGACAAATGCTTCTTCAGCATCTAATGAAATGATCATATGTTTTTTTTTTCTTTCAGTTTATTTATATGATGGAGTACATTGACAGATTTTCTTATGTTGAACCAGCCCTGAATCTCTGGGATGAAGCGTACATGATCATAATGGATAATATTTTTAATGTGTTCTTGGATGCTGTTTGCCAGAATTTTATTGAGAATTTTTGCATCGATGTCCATGAGTGAGATTGGTCTTGTAATTCTCTTTCTTGGTTGGGTCTTTGTGAGTAGTGCTTCATTTAAGTTATTGTAGAAGTGTATCTGTGATCTAGATTTAGGTAAATATCTATAGCTGGATTTTAGGAAAGAAATTTTCTGCTTATCTTTTGTTTGGTTAATTGTTTGTTTGTTTATCAGTTATTTCTGAGAAATCTTTTTACTGATTTCAAATGTGACCTGAATTTGTTGTGTTAAAAATATTTTAATTAAATAAATAAATGAGTTGATAAAGTAGTAGATGTTCCTAAGAGAAATGTATGAGAGTTTCCATTTTTACCCCATTCTCACCTGAATTTGTTATTTATCTTAATTACTAGTTTTATCACCAGTATACAATGGAATCTCAATGTAGTTTAGATTTACGTTTCTCTGATGGATCGAGAGGTTAAACATGTTATCATATGTTTTTTAGCTATTTTTGTTCAGTCATTTGAGAACTGTTTATTTCATTAGCACAATTATTTATTAGGTTGTTTCGATTTTTGTTTTATCATTTTTTAAATTATTGTATTTCCTTTTTGTTTGTCTGTTTGTTTTGAGGCAAGGATTCTCAGTGTGATAATCCTGTTTTTTTTTTTTTGGAAGTCATTTGCTACACCAGGATGGCCTTGAATTTACTGAGACCCACCTGTCTCTAAGATTAAAGGTATGCACCACAACCACAGGCTAGGTATTGCATTTTATAAATACTAATCTTCTGTTAGATGTTCAGGTAGAAATTTGCCTTCTATTCTGTAGGCTGTGTCTTCATCCAGTTTACTCTTTACTTCTCTGTACAAAAGCTTTTTAATCCTATTATATACCATTGTTGGTACTATTTCCTGAGAAACAAATTCTACTTAGGAAATCCTTGCCTATGCCTAGATCTTTAAATGTTTATATACTTCATCACCTAACATTTCCCAAGTGTCAGATCATACTTAAGGTATTTGATAGTCTTCGCATTGATTTTATACAGAGTAAAAGGTTGGGAACTTGAATAAACTTAGCCAATAGAGTAAATAAAAAATTCCTACAAAAAACTTTACAATATTAAGAAAAGAAATCAAAGAAGAGAGTAGAAGAAAGACCTTTTCTTTTGAAGTACTCTCTATATACTTATTAATTCCAAAATCTGTTCTTATGAGAATTTTTTCATTGCTTTAACAAGTTTAATGGACAGTTTTTGAGGTTATACTATTTTTAAATGCTTGGACTTATGAAACAATTATTTAATATATTTGGACTATTCAGAAATTTTGTTTCTTCGTTTGTTATATGGTTAAGGTGAGTTTTACTTTTATAATCAATTGACTTTTATTTACATTTTCTGCATTTCTCTCATTTTTCAATTATTCACTTTAAAATAAAGGGATTCTGATTGATTGTTTGCTGGAGGTAATGACTGCAGGAATGTCTCATTCACTCAATGTAAAACTTTCCGCAAGTGATTTATTAGACCACAGAAGGCAAAGTACAGCAACATTACTGATACAATAAAAGTTTGCACGATATCTATTTTTCTTGTATTTGTTTTTATAATACTATGGTACAGAAATAGCATGGGAAAGTAGTGGGGCAATGAGGAAAGAAGTTAGTCATACCTGTTTCTATGTACATATATAGAAATTTATTCACTCTAAGATCATGATTTTTAGGATTTTAATTTTATATTCCAAAACCCTTAAGTTATATTCATATTTTGTCAGATGATTTCAACATCTTATCCTTTTCTTTCTTATTGCTTGATTCAATAGATTTTTGACAATATACAAAATATTCCACTTGAAAATAATGTTTTAAAATTATTTATTTTACCTCTTTTCATGTATCTTTGTGCAATGATATAATAAGACATTCTTAAGTTGAACACAGAAGATTATATTTCCTCTCAAAAAACTAGTTATTTTATTAACTATATTTTCCAGACCTACCTTGTAATAAAATTATAGTAAATCATGTCATTTAAAATTACTACTATTGCATACTTAAAAAGTAAATATTTTCAGGTAATTTGAAACTAAAAGAAATATCATTTGGTGTTTAAAATATAAAAATGTAATAAGTGAACTTACACAATTGTCTCTCAACAAAATAAGCAGCAATAAACTTTGAAAGTAAATTTTTCTTTTTCATAATTTAATTGGGAAATAATTGGCAGTTTTATCATTGGTTTTTAAATTTTTTCATGACTCATTATTTAGTATTCTTCAATATTTAAAGGAAATTTCACTTTCATTTTATTCTTTTGAAGGAAAAAAATTTCAAAGACTTTAAGACAATAGGTTCCAGGAAACAATCAACTCTTATGTTTTAATAAGAAAAGGAATCATTAATCCCAGCACTCAGGAGGCAGAGGCAGGCAGTTCTCTGTGAGTTTGAAGTCTACAAAATGAGTTCCAGGACAGCCATGGCTACACAGAGAAATCCTGTCAGCAAACATTAAAAATCACACCAAACCAACCCACCAACCAACCAAAAAAACAAAAACAAAAGCAAAACAAAACAAAACAAAAAACAAACAAAACCCCAACCAAAAACTAAAACAAATTCAAAAACACCTATGATAGATGTTTTAGCATTTCTTAGTTTAGAAGACATGGCAGATAGTCCACAGTTTCTGTATTTGGAAGACAGGATGCCAGTCTGCTTGAAGGGGGAGAAGACAGAAAGACAGAGATGTGGATTAGAGAAAAGAACGAATAAGAACCCAGTATATGGAGGAAAGTTGTATACATGATGAAATTGCGTAATGAAACTCACCACCTTGAATCGTATGTGAAACTAATAAAAGAGAATTTTAATTTAAAAATGTAATGAAATTATCATAAATATTGATTCTTTGAAAGTTATTTAACCTATTAGTGCACTGAATAGTGAGTTTCATAATGACATTTCCAGATATGTATCATGTGCTTTGCTCATCTTCATCTCATTGTTCTTTCCTGTTACCTTCTCCCCTTCTGCACAGCCCCCTGTTCTTTTGATTACTAGTACACTCCTACCACCAGGCACTACAAAATGTACATTAATTTGTGTACATATTTTGCTACATTATGAATGCACACATCCCTAAATATTACCTGTTGATACCATATGTTACTACATGTATGTATATTTTCTGGCTGGCCATTTTGCCCTGGGCAATAAATTGGTGTGTTTTTTTCTGATGAGGATCACGTCTCCTGATCTCAAGTTTTATTTAGCTGCATATAGTTATTTCTGTAGGTGTGAGGTCTCTTGAGAATATTGCCATTTTGTTTGGTCATATAGTCTTTAAAATCATACATTAATTCATGATTTGTTATTTATTTGCATCCAATGTGTTTCATGTCCTTAATAAAAAGGACATAATATTCCTGGTGGAATATTTGACTGAAAATTAATCTAATTTTCATATGGAAAAATATAGTCAAGTCTGTAAAACGATTAAATAGTTAGTTATTATTTTTGTTCAAATATATATGTTCTTATATATGTATTTATTTTGGAAAGAATCCATCCCAAATATCTACCTATTTTCTCTACTGGTGTTTGGATTCACTGTCAAAAAATTCATTTATTTTTTGAATTTCTTTATATTAGCAATATTAATCATTTAAATAATTATTTAAATTATTTAAATTATTATAGATATTTATATTATAAATATAATCAAAAATTATGTTATTTAACATATCTAATATAGAAATACAGAAAATTAATTTTATTTATGATCTCAATTGTTTTGTCAATAGTTTCTCTGATAATCTAGAAAGAAAGAGATGTAGAGCTTACTATCTTGGGGATTGTAGGTTCCCACAATCTATAGGTTTCAAAATAAGAATTAGGAAGAAAGTTTATTAATATGTCATTTGAGTTGAATGATAAAATTGGCCTCTAACAGTAAAACATATGACATAGCCAAGAAAGAGATTTTGGGCTAGTTAACTGTACTATGCATGGGTTCCACTTGTAGAGAATACTTTAATTTCAATCACAAAGTATTTGATTAATCTCATTGCATTCCTTCTTCTATTTTACTAATTGGCCCATCTTTCAGACCACTCATTACTATAACTCATTGTGTTCACAACTTGGTAAGATTACTAATTATTTTCAATTTTATTTATTTAATTATTTTAGAAGCACAGAGCTTCTAAACACTATGATAGCTTGTCAGTAAAAATGAAGCAACCTGTCTGGTAATAGCTTGATTTTTCCATGTCTTATGACTCAAGTATGGAGTATCTTTAAGTAGAGAGGTTTTCTAAGAAGTTTCGTTGGATAAACAATAGTAAGAATGTTAGGTGATCAATATTGAGAAATAAAGTAAACCATTCCTAGCACTGATATAGTTGTTTGATAGGTTTTTATGTGTGTATGTGTGTGTGTTTGAGAGTGACATTGTCCCCACCATTGTATATAAAACTCCCTTTATGTGTTTATAATTTAGGAAGCTTCTACACTTTTACATTTCAATAAGGCATATTTAGGATCCTTTAGTGACAGTTATCCCTACACTTTCTCTTAAAATTTATTTTTCTGTCTCCCATTTCAACCCTTACGATAGAGTCCCCTTTGTCCAAGCATTGAAAATTAATAGAGAGACCCTCATCTAGTCAATCTGTACAGAGTAAGAGACTAGGAAATACTCAAGTATAGATGGGATGCATCTACCTCCTTCCCTCAAGTCTCAGATGTCATCATGGAAGAGTGAGCAGGAAGACTGATAAAGCCATAATTAATGAACAGCTGTTCTGAAGCAGGAACATCCTACCACGGCAGCACCATTTTATATATGTATTCATGCCAATTGTGACTTCATGGTAAGTCCTTTACAGAATAATTTAGCCAAAGTACCAGCATGAGTGGAGAATAAAATAAGGAAGAGCATACTCTATTGAAGAAGGGTTTGTCAGTTGAGAGGATGGCTGGTGGGGAAGAGACACTGAGTTTTCTTGAGGAATGTGCCTCCTGTGTATCTACTGTCCATGCATCATTGACAGTCCTACAACCTACAACCATGAAAACATAAGAAATACAAAAAGGGTTGAGTGAGTTCAAAAAAGAAGTACATGAAGTTGTCAGGGAAAATTGTCATTGAGAAAGGGAAGGAATTAAAGGGGAAGAAATGGCAGAAAATTTGATTGCAAAGTAGCTTATGTATGTATACATTCTCAAATGAATCAGAGGAAACAAAACAAAAATAAAAAAATACAAATGACTATAAAATTTAAACATATAACAAGATAGTAGAAAACTTGCACCCAAGAATCTTGACTTAATTTCAGAGTAAAGTAGGGAAACTTCTGGTAAAGTTTCTGAGCTGACAAAATAAATACCTAGCACAAGGCTCCCTTCAGGACACCATGAGTGGAAAAACTATTTTCTTGTTGACCCACCTCCTAAAATTTGTTCTGGGAATATATGCTTCATAATTCATTCTTCCACTAGTTTGTGTTAAAAGAAATCTACTCTGATTAGTTCAGTCTTGAAAATGCCTTCTGTATCTTCAAATGTTTCTGTCCTCTTCTGACTGAGATGGTTATGGCTATGGTCAAGTCTAGCACACTAATTTTATCACAAATTGAAAGAGTTACTTAATCCCTTGTGAAAAATCCATTAAGTAACTTTTATGGATTTCATGAGTTAGTTTTTTGTCTAACCGGTTACACCCCTAAATTTCATTTTAGTAATTAAATGTTTATTTTAAATATTTTCTAGAAATTTATATCTCTTCAGGTAACATTGCCTCACTATTAGTCTATATTTTTAATTCTGATTCAGGTCTGTTTATAAGAGATTCCCTTGTGCTCATTCATTGCCGCTTAGTTACAGACAGAGTTGATTTTGAAAAGTAAAGCAGAACTTGAATTTCTCCTTTGGAAACAGCATTGACGCTCAGTTCATTTACTGCAATAATACCGATGATTCCATGGTTTTATATTTTGAATATATATATATATATAGTAATGATATATTATATATACACATATATTCTAGCATCAAATCAGAACAAATTTTTAATTTCTGACATCTATACACTATAGTACACAATCTACTGCATTTACATTAAGATTCCTCATAACATTGCAAGTTTGTCTTGTATAATTACTTCGTGCTTGCTGTTTGGAGAGCTTGAAGAATTCAGAGTAAATTTCATCTTCAATAATCTTTCCTTCTTACAATAATAAAAACATGGTAGCTCAATCTTTCACATTCCTACAATTCCAACATATTTCATTTATAGTGTCTACCCTTAATATAAATATAACTGCTGTATCTCCTCCACATGAATATGAGCATGTGGGAATTTCTGTGTGTAGTTCATTTTTCCATCCACTGTGCCAGTGCCTTGGCGAAAACTAGACACATGACAAATGTGATTACCTCATTTGTATGAATGAGGCTATCAGAAGAAAGCAATATAAATGATAACTGCAATAATTGTATAACTAATCTATTCTACTTTCCCCTCCAAGGTTTCTACTTTATCCTATGCCACATTACTCTCTCAAAATATTCCTTGACCTAAAATGAAATTTGCTTCAATTTATGTTTTAAAACGTGGTGCTTTTCTCCATCATCCTTCCATAGACTGTTAAAAATACTTAGCAAACATCTGTTAAAATGTGTACTTGATCCCAAAATTGCTTGAGTGGAATTTGGAAACTACCCAGTGAACATCTGTGACACAACTTTTCTGCTGCTTAACAAATAGTCTTAGACATTGAAAATGAAAACTGTATAATGATCTATCACTTCAGAAAAATGATGATTAACATTATTATCTTAAAATAATTATACTGGAAATACATGCTATTGTACTGTTATATATTTAGATACATTATGTTATTCAAATATTAAGTAAAAATACTCAGTCCTCAGTCAGAGAATTTCAAATTTATCTCTTTTATTAATTTTTATATAGAGAATTATGTTGGCGTTTTTTTATAGAGACTTAAAACAGACTAGTTTATTTCAGATAATAAATATTAACAGAACTATGTTATTTTGGCTTCCTAAATGGTACTAGACTAAATTTGAGTCAGTTGTCCATTGTTTGTTTGGGGTATATGATTGGTCAGCACTCGAGGCTGTTGTAAATCCTGTGTTTTATCATCTATACCCCATTCTTCACTGCGGTTGGTTAATAATTCATGTAAGGTGTATTATTAATGAATTATAGTCTCTTCATATCATCTGAAGGAAACTGTCCAGTAACATGCTACCAATTTAAATTTTTAGTTCATAATTAATCACTGCTTTTTGCAAGAGCATAAAGTCTAATTATTTTGCTAAATTTCAGGAAATCTGAGACAGGTTGATAATCATCTCAGAGTTACTGCTACATACATACTGAAGTTTAGGTCTCTTCAGTGTACATTTCTTCTTCCTTTGATCCCTTATAAATAATATTCTTAGAGTATTTTGTAGCATATTCTTCATGAACAGTCCCATTTATTGCAAAGGTTCCTATGGGGCTTCCTTAAACATGTTAAAGCCAGTAGTGATTTGAGACATGGGCTATGTATAGTTCTGTTGATTGCTGTCTTACTGAAAGGACAACTTTGTAATTAATTATTGATGCTGTGTGATATGTGGATAACCTAGGACAAGGAGCAGTCATGAAACTATTAAAATAGTTAACACCCCAGGAACAGTGAAAACATTAATTTTCATGGGATCTTTACACTGATACATAATGAAGTTAGAGAATGGATTAAAATTAAAGTTATAATTGAAAAGGATGTTGAAAGTAGGAATTATGATAAAATACTCAGATATATTTTCTTGATATAATACACATACTTATATATCTTGAGATGTATATCTTATATAAGCTTTATAATTCCATATACAACACTCATAATATATCTATATATTTCTCTATATCTGTATTTTAGTTATTATTTAATTTTTGTGCGGTGTCTCCATTATCAAGGCAATTCTTACTAGAGAAAACATTTTATTTGTGGGTTTGTTTATAGTTTTAGAGTGTTAGTTCCTGATCATCATTGTAGAAAACCAACAAGCAAGTTGATAGATTAGTAGCTGAGAACTTTTCATCCTGATTCTCAGGTGACAGGAAGCATAACACAGAGAGAAACAATGGGAGTTTGCTGGCTTTGAAAGCTCAAAGCTCACCCCCAATGACATACCTCCACCAAAAAGTCTACACAGCATTCCATAAGGTCATACCTACTAATTCTTTTCAAACTGTTCCTCTCACTATGGACCAAACATTTAAACATAGGAGTCTATGGGTGTCATTTTCATTTTAAAAACTATGTTCCCTGGAAATCATAAGATTTTAGCCATCTTAAAATGCAAAATGCATTCTGTTCAATTTCAAATGTCCCAATAATACATGATAGACTCAGGACTGCTTCAAAGTAGAAAGATATATTTCTTTGAGACACAAGACAATCTCTTACTTGCAATCCTTTTTCAAAACAAAAGCAAAGAGCAAATCCCAACACAAATGACACAAAATACGTATTGCCATTCCACAAACGAGAAATGAAGAAAGGGCAACAGTGAGGAAACACCAGAGCAAAGCAAGGCAGAAAAAGAGGAAAATGATGAAGTATTTGCTGAGGGTGGACAATACTGAATGGGTAGTTGAGAATGGTAGTTATAAATACCAGTTAATGCCACATAACATGCTGAAGAAAAAAGAAATGAGCATTATAATCAGCATCAGTTTTTCTGTCAATTTTTTTAAAATGTGTGTTTGAAGCCAGCCAAGTCTACAAAGTGAATTCCAGGATAGTCAGGGCTCCACTGATAGACACTGTCTTTAAAACCATAGACAAAATTTTTCTGTTGATATTTGTGTTATTATTCCTCAATTTTAAATCATATAATGTAACATCAATTGAGAAAATACCAGCAAATATCATATTTGAGATACAGTGGGAATGTCTCTCACAGGACATAGCTACCTATTCTAAAATATATAGTGCATCTGTGGTTTAGCATGGTTTGGTATATCTCATTAGGTATATTTATCATCTGGTCATTGCTTGCATTTGGAAATTAAGCATGACTAAGGAGCTATAATTGTGTGTCAAGTTGAAAATGGTTAGACTGTTATGGCTACTCTTGGTTGTCTAATTGATTACATCTAGAATTAATTGGAGGCCTACATGATGCATTGGTATATTGATGAGGAATATTTCTTAATTGAATTATTGGAAGTGTGAAGATCCACCTTAAAACTAGATATTTTTGAAGTGCAAAGTTCCATCTTAAATATGAGTCACATCTTCTGGTGGCAACTGATTTAAAGGCCATAGAAGAAAGACATGCTTATTCTTGTCTGCATGCTAAATTTCTTGTTGGCAAATTCATTTCTTCACTAGTGTTAGTACTAACTTCTTCAGAATTCAGCCATATACTGAAGACAAGCTGAGATATCAAGCCTTGTGGACTAAAAAAAATTACTGGATTTTTAGACTTTGTATCAAGAAACAGCCATTGTCGCAATATTTTGACTATAACCTATAAAATACTCTTAAAAATCCCACCAAGACAAACACACACACACACAAACACACACATGCATACACACACACACACACACACACATATATATATATATTTACAAATTCCATACTGCAAAATTATTTTAATATATAAGGACTTAAAAAACTAAATTGATTTAAATATATTATTGTATAATGCACTGATGGACCATGTGCAGAAATTATATATTAAGTGGACTGTGTGTGTATGTTTAGCATCAAAATCATTTAAATTAAACCTGAAGATTTTAGTATATCTTATGTAGAAGACAGAATAAAGCTTGCTCAGAGTCAATCTTAAAAGAAATGACAATTTCTCTAAGAAGAAAAGTCAAAATCAATGATATTTTTCCAATGTATTTTAATAAAATTTACTAAGTTCCAATTTTTTTACTTCTCTGAAATTGCATTAGAGTTTGAATAGGTCAGAAGCTTACATATAGTAATACCATTTAGATTCTCATCCCTTTATCTGAGAGCTTCTAATGCAATCAAAAGTGTACTACTTATCAAAAAAACACACAGCAAGGATAATTTTGTTCTGAAAATGCTTACCTATATTATTTGATTGAACAACAACAGCACAATCAGTTTACATTTAAGGAGATTAACAATAAATACAAAATAAATTAATTCTGGGATAAAAGCAAAAATGTATCTTCTCTCTACTTAATTGGAGAAATATTTCCTTGGAAGAAAGTCCCCTGTGTACTACGATAATATTTTTATGTCTAAGATTTCAGATATAAGTGCTAGCACATCTTACTTTTTTCCTTTAAAAATGTGTTTACCCCCCTTTGGCTAGTGAGACTGTCTAATAAGTTAATGTATTGCCTTTAATATATGACGTGAATTGCCATCATGGAAAGAGAGAACCAACTTCTTCACATTGTTTTCTGATCTCTAAGGTATCTCCACATCAGATGTATGCATATTCATGTACACACACATACACAAACAGAAACACACACACAAACAGAAATACACACAGAGACAGAGAATAATTTAAATATATTTCTTGTTTCAATGGCAATTTTAATCTCTTCTATATGTATTAACAAAATTATTACCTCAATGACAAGCAAGTAAAACCAAAACTAAAACCTATTAGACAGTCATTTCCTGAAGCCTTTGTTAGGTAAATAGAAATTACACAGAAAAAAAGATGGTGAAATTGGACACGTCTCTGTAATATTTCTATAAGGATATCTTATTTAATAAATTGTATCTCCTAAGTCTCCTTCTGTATTGTTAGCTTTGTGTTTTCAGTATCAATATAATTTATTTAACCTGTAGCAATAGAAAAAATACTGATATAAGTACAGAGCATGGTGCAATCATTGACTTTCTAACCCTTTTTCTTTATTTATTTCACTTCTCTCAGACACTTGGTACGTTTCTTGTTAAAGGGTGCCCTATCAGTCATATCTTTTTCAATATTTTATCTAGAATTAGATATTTGAGTTTTTGAGCCTATATCATTTCGCTTAATAGGATGATTTCAAGTTACATCCATATTCTTTACAAACAACTTGACTCTGTTCATTTTATGGGCATGTAATACTCTATTTTTTACATAATGTTCTGTGACAATGTCTTTATGCAACCATCAATAAAAGAGTATAACCTTCAAATATTGGGCAGTTCTATGCTATGCAGATACTGATTCATTTGGATCATATAGCTAGAAAACATAGTAGTTTTAAATTTAGTTTTCTATGGCAACTTCATATTATTTTCCATAGTGACTATATTAACTTGCATTCTCACAAAAATATACATCTTTAAGAGATTCTTTTAATTAATTTGTCAATCACATTTTGGTTTTTCCCTTCACACAAAAATAATTTTTGAATTTGATAACAAAACACTACCATTTACTAATTACTAAGTGTAAAATACTTACGTATATAGCTAATTATGATTGAATATCATATAAAAATTGAGAGGATAAATTTATGTAGTTAAAATTTCCTTTCAACAGATTAGATAAGAAAATAATTTCTATGGTCATCTTGTGTTATCAAAATAACTTGAATCAAGTCATATCTTCAACTTAATAAATGTAAAATTTGCCTATTTAAGTTCATTGAACTCTTCTAACATGAGCTTACTTTACCACAATAAATGGTTAAAGGAATAACATCTGTTTCTTGTTTTGTGACTTCACAAATCTTAAAAGGACATTTAATTATAGCAGTTACGAAAAGTCATTGAGCTCTACTTAATCAAAAAATCTATTATTTTCTGGTATATCTAATGTTTGTTTTGCTATTACTTCCCTATTTGTCTGTCTGATAAGATAAGCTACTCAAGAAATGATCAGTATAACCTAAACATGTAATTACAAAAATAAAAAATAAACAAAAAAGCACATTAAGCTACACTTCAAATATTATTCAGAGAAAATACTTGACTGATACCAACAAATATTAAAAATTATGCTATTAAAAGGGCAGATTATAGTTTTTAATCTACATATTTATTGAGAAAATATATTATTAAGTCTTATGCTTTAAATGTCTAAGAGATGTGATCTAATAACATAAATAAATCTTATTGAAAACAGATATTATTGAAACTTCACATTTAGCCTGTTCTACATTTTGGGCATTTATTTGAGATTGAATGGACAAATCAGAAACTAAGGAATTTAAAAACCAAGAAAGCCAGTAGCTATAACCTTGAATCTATAGTAATTACCTCTTTAGATGAAAACATTCTTTTTTGTTCCAGTATGTTTTGTGGCCTATGGAAATGCCGTAAATAGATGCATTAAAAATAGAAATATATCTCATCGGGTTTTGAATGTTGAGCAGTTAAAGATAAAGGTGTCAGAACATTTAGCAAATCTGTTGTCTGTATGAGCTTCCCTCCTGCTTCATAGATGGCCAGGCATTTACTGCAATGTCACATAGCAGGAGAGATAAACATTATTTCTCTCTTTCTCCATTCATAAGGGCACTGAGGTCATTCAGAAAGGCTGCAGTGATCAAATGACCTTCTTACTTCCCAATACTCTTCCTTTAGGAGAACCATTGTGGAGGCCAGATCTTAATTTAGGAATTTTACAAGATTATGTTGGGAGCACATCAAACATCTTCATTGATTATTATTACTTATTACATATTACAAAGTTTCCCTATAGCTATTTAAGGAGTTGTGCTTTGGTTACTACTGAGTTTTTCGATAATGTTACAATGGCCAGGAGTCATTGTATAATGTATATATTGCTAACACCTGGAAACAATTATTTAACAAGTTTGAGAAGAGTCAGCAATATGTACAAAAATTAGTTTATCAGTATGAACATATAATAGATTAAACCAATTATCAATAATACGGAAATAAAATTTTAACTTAATAGTTTAAGTATTCTACTGTGTATTTACACATTTCAAGATTGAAATCAGTAAGGTAGAACTGACATAGATTGAGCTCTCTTTCAAGAAGAGAAATCACAATGAAATTCCTAATGTTATTCTTTGAAGTAATTCTGATTGTAGCTATAATACATTACATTATTTTTTGAAAAATTGGTGGGCTAGAAATGCCAGATGGTGTTAAATATACAAGGATTGTTTCTGTATTGATAAAGATTAAGAAAGTTTTTTTTTTAAATAGAGGTCATTGGGCATCTTAGGGAAAGTGATACTTTAATGTTTTCTTGGTTGCCATAACACAAGACACAACTGACTACTTATATCCTGTTGGCAGCGTATACTCCAGGGTCCCTGTCCTCTGATACATTGAGAAGTAAGAATAATACCAGGGCTTGGGTGTATAGAGGAGTGAAGTGAAACCCATGTTCAAGGTATGTTGAAGAAGGGGAAACTCAAACTCATAGATAACATGAAGGCCTCCCAATTCTTCAAGTGAAATATATGAAATGCTCTGTTCCATTTTTCATTGTCCAAAGTTTTCAAAAGTTAAAAAAGAACTATAAGGGGACTTTTCATTCTGAAATGGGGAATGGCAGAAAATGTGCTAGGAGCCTTTATTTCCCTTCATATAAAAGACAAGAAATTCTAAATTTTATTATTTCAACATGCTGCAATAATATGCAATGATTATGCAGCAATGATCTTAGCATAAATCCAACCACATCCCCTTAAGGCATGAAGAAAGAAGAGAAAAATTTCAGAGGAGACAAGTTAAATCTAGGTCATGAATAGAATATAAAGCTGCTTTCATGAAATAGGCCAGAATATGTGATAAGGAATATCATATTTTAAATTAGCCTGTAGCCTCAAGATGTCTCTGGAGTGCTACAATAAATATATTATATATTGCTTTATATGCTGTTTTTATAGTTCATTGTTAATGATACATGAATTATTAAATGAATATTTCAATAATTAGTGGTGGAATTCATATATAGCATATCTGATACTCACAAGCAAAATGGCTATAATGTTGCTGCATTAACACACATATATCAATATGTCCCTGTGTTTTTTATGTTGGAGAATGATACAGGTTTATATGTTTTCTAGGCTTTGTTTAGCTTTATGAATTGGAAAATATAAGGCTATATAGTGAAGTAGACTCAAGCTCATTAGCTCTGATAGCCTGAATGTGAGGAAGCAGGGGAAGAATTTTCAGTTTATAAAGCAATAATTTCTTCACAGGCCTAAGGCTTTAATAATTTTGGGGTAAGTTATCCTCCTCACTTACATTAGAAAATGCTCAGGAAATGGTCTATTGGAATAAGTTAAGAAAATTCCTTGAGGCTCACAATATGCTTTATTTAGAATTATATGTCTGGAAACTGAGTAAGACTTTACATCTAAACATGAAAACATCCAGTTATAAAACCTTCTGAACTTGTTATATTTTGATCATTCAAAAAGAATATGAGGAACAAATAAATATTTACAGAACTAACCTTACACTCAAAGCCAGGGAAACCAAAGAGAAAATTTCCTTTTACTGATGATCTTTCCACTGCACTCATTTGATCTGTATGGAATTATCTTGCTAATTCATTTCCTGAGTGCGTGGTTAGATGAGGCTTCCTAAGCTTTGTAAATTCAGAGATAAAGAGTAGACAGAGATCCAGTCCTGAAGAAATATACGCAGAGAGGCAAGGACAAGCTCACACTCTCAGTAGAAAAGGAGTATGACAGGGCAGAGAAGGAATAGAATTCAAGAAACTAATAATGTGAGTACATGTTGCCCCTTTATGAAACACTGATTTATTTCCTTCAGAGTAAAAACAATAACTTTTTGTTATTTTATGTCTAATATTTTCTGTTCATCCTGCCCCTGTTTGCAAATTCACTCTATCCATGCTTTCCAGAAAGCCATTTCACTTTCAGTTTCTTGCTATGCCAAATATGCTCCTCGTTAGCCGTGTATGTGTTTTATATGTTGATGGGGCTATCTTGCCTTTGATATCGCCATAGCTGTCAGTACAGTATATCCCTCACTGGTCCTTTTCTTCAGATACTTACTGAAATATCATCCATTTTTTTCCAAAGATTTGATTTATTGCTATACGTGAATATTTTGCTGTATTGATCAGTTGCAGTTTACTTACAGTGGCCTGGCTTTGTGTGGCAACCACTTGACTTGATTATCTCTCCTCGTTTGCTTCCCTGTTGCTGTGATACGCAAAATAAAAAAAAATAAAGTTGACTAGGAACCGGTGTACTTATTTTATAGTCCATCATTGTGAGAAAACAAAGCAAAAACTCAATGCAGAAACTTGGAGCAAGAAAATAAGCTGAGGCTGTGGCAATATTGTTTTGGGGTTAAGAAAAATATTTTGCACCCAATATTTTTTTCATTTTCTTTATTATTATTAAAATGTTCCACCTCCTTCCCTCCTCCCATTTCCCCCCTCCCCCAATTCCCCCTCTCTTTCCAGTCCAAAGAGCAGTCAGGGTTCCCGGCCCTGTGGGAAGTCCAAGGTCCTACCCCTTCTTCAAGGTCAAGGAAGGTGAGCATCCAAACACACTAGGCTCCCACACAGCCAGTACAT